>VDFB02276398.1:0-25012 GCA_007258455.2 Sequoia sempervirens | reverse complement strand
ATTTCACGTTTAAGCTCAAAGACGGACACATCCCGAAAAGACAGACAGCAGAAAGAGACCGAGAGAGAGAGAGAGAGAGAAAACCAAAGCCAAAAGACCAGAATGGAGCAAAAATTAGGGGGTCCCCATTTTGAATGGGGCGATGTGTGAAAAGGTCACGACACTTCCTCGATCGTGACAAGTGGCAACGATTGACCTTGTATTCTAGTAGGTCCAAATCATCCGAACATTCTACAAAAGCAATTTCCCACTCTGATTCCTGTTGCTGGAAGGCGTGCCAAATGGATAGGAAGTCGGCTGCCTTAGTCAAATTTTGTCTAAGGATCGACCCAGTGATGGCGAAGAATATTTCTTGAACTTTGTGCTTCAAATTTTCAAGCTACATGTTATTTGCCCAAACAATGTCCTTCTCAAGTGCATCTGCAACCACAGATTGAATCTTTTCCCAGATTTCCTTTGTCCTTTCCTCAACTCGGATAGTATTAGCCTTTACCTTCTCTAGGACTTCATTCCATGTAATCAATGCCATGTACCAGTTGTTGAAGTCATATGTTGCACCTGCTGCGATCACCTTTCCATCAACCAGTTCCTACTTCGGAACTCCTTTCAGTACCTTGAGACAAGGAATGATTCTATCTCGGATATCCTGAGCGTTGTCCCACGCTTCCGCCAAAGCTGTAATTTTTGAGAGCAAAGAGGAAGCTTGCCCGTATGCCAACATCAGTCTTTCTGCAAATATAGCCACTTCTTCACTTTTGCTGATTATCCATTCTTTGGTCTCCTTGGCTGTAGTCTTCTCCTCTTCGAAAGTCCCCTGGGAAGTGTTCATCAATGGAGGAGTTGATAAGCTAGTTTGGTCGAGAGGCTTGGTCAAATGCTGAATATACTCTTTTAGTCGTTCAACCTCTCGTTTGTATTCCTTTTTCTTTGCTACCTCCTTTTTCAGCCTTGCTTTGATAGTAGCAATTGAATTATCTAAGTCTTCAACTTCCTGTCCTTTTGTGGTTGAGCCCAAGTCGACAGTGGTGATTGCATATTCCTGAGGAGTAATATCCTCCCTAGACTTATCAACTGTCGATACAACAATTTGTATTGTATGATGGCCGACTTCGTCTCTTTGGATAGTGGAGAACATTTTGGCAGGCTTCCTTACATTGACTGCTTCCAATCTGGCCAAGAAATCGGCCATGTCATCTTCTTCCGGAACTTCTTCTTGCTCCTTCATCTTCAATCTCTCTTTCAGCCAATCGGGGATAGTAAGTTGCTCAGTGTCTTGTTCTTCCTGAATATCTTGTGCGCCCGGAATCTCTTGAATTCCTCTAAGGGCTGAAATCATTCCTTCTTCAAATTCACTATCTAGAATGTCCACTTCATTGTCAGACTCCAGAATCTTGTGCATGTGGGAGATGGAGGCTCATCATCCTCTGGCTAAACTGGAATGGGAGAAGGAATTCTTATGTCTCCCAAGGACTCATCAATGTCTAATATTTCATTTATGTTTGCGGACACAGCAGAATGAAGGGGCTCTGATCTCTGCTTCTTTCTGGTAGGTTCTTCATTTGCAATCCCCTTTCCTTTTTCCTCCTTCCTTTTCTTGGCATTGGTGCTCTCAATTGGCTCATCACCTTGAGACGCACTAGCATTCAAAGAGTAAGATTCTACTTCGCCCATCAAATTATAAGTCAAAGGCATACCCTTCCGCCGCAACTCTTTGATCTGCTGGTCTACCCACCATTGCAAGTACTTCACGACTAGTCTCATGAAGGTGGTCAAGTCTGAAAGCTCTGGTTCTGACCATCTTATGGGAAGAAGAGGCCGACTCTCATCAAAACCTAACTGCATATACTCGCCATCATCTTCCAATTGATCCGGCACACGGAAGAGTTCGGTTGTCTTGATTAAGCTGACTGACAGTCTGGACCATAATCTTTTTCTAACATCAAATTCATCTGCCGCATTGGCCCAGTAGCCTTCCAGGTCTTCCTTGTGCTTATATTTTATTCCATTCACGGCCCCGATGTGATGGTGAGGGTCAAAGTCAGCTCTTGACCTGTATGATGTGAATGGATACCATTGCATCTCTACCCAGGCACCTTCAGCTGCATGTGCCGACGGGCAAGATTCTTCCATATTTCCAATAAAGAATGAAAAAGTGATGGTTGCTTTGCTCTTTACTCTCTGGAAGTTTTGATAAGTTTCAAGCTGTCTAAGAACCTCAAGCAAAATCATTCTGTGGGTGGGATAAATTGGGAGCTTGAACAAACATCTCGTGAGTCCCTGAATTCTGATGTAAGTGAATCTCGGAAACTGGATGTACCGGGATCTGTATTTGTTGATAAGGCTCTTAGCTTCATGGGTCAGCCTTTGATGTGTTCCTCCTTGCAATATCCTCGTGATGTACATCAAGAATGCATCATGCGCTCTTCTGAAATGAGATTTGGCATATAGCTGCAACTGGGGGTAGCAATCATATACTTTGAATTCATTTTCTCCGTTGCCTACAACACCTTTGCATATTAATGCAGAATATCTATAGGCCCTTGCCAATAGATAGATAACATAGGAACTCATATAGAACGATTTAGTCCTCTCCAAGTTCATCAACTGCTCATGGAAGATGTCACTGATCATTCTCGACTAGTTGAACATTCTGATTCCTAAGGTGATCTCGTCGATGAAAAAGTACATCCATGTTTCGAATGACGCGCCTTGAGGACTGCCCATTATCCTGTTCAAAAGCAAGATTATAGCACTGTAGTCTTCTTTGAAGTCTGTTCGACGCAATTTCTTTGGCATCTTCTTTGTAGAAGCCCTTGGCTTTTCCAACCATGTTTTGTTGATAACGGTTGCACACTGATCTATCCGGTCTTCAAAAATTCCCCTTGCCTATTCTTTGGTCTTATATGAAGTCCTGTTGTAGTTAGGAATGTCGAATGCTTCCTGGATAGCCGGCTCTCCGAGATGTGCCAAAATCCTTCCATCGGGAGCAATGATCTATCTTTCTTGTGGATTGTAATGCCTGGCACATTCGACCATCAACTCAGCACACTCGATTGTTGGAGGAAATCCAGCAGCTTGAACAATTCCATTCTGCATCATCCGGCGGGAAATTGTTGTTGGTAGGAGTTCGTTTAGTCCATACATCCTCTTTTTGAATTCCTCAAAATCTACGTGTCCAAGGTCTGTATCCGTGATGTTCTTCCATTTGGAGTTAATCTTTGATTCTTGTTGAACTCCTTTGCTCGTGAACTTCATTTGTGCTTTATTCGAAGATTCTCCAGAGGTGGTCATCAACCTACGAGAAAAGAAAATATATTAATTTTAAAACTTTTAATTATGATTTTCTTTAAATTTTATCCTTGAAAATTCTAACTTTCAGCCTATTGAAGGTTAGATTTTATGAAAAATCAAGCTGAAAGTAACAACACTTAGTAATTTTTTGTGAGGATAAATGAAGATAGAAGTAAAGAATTCCATCAAACTCTAGAATTATACTCTTTGGATGGCAATTTAGCTTTGAACTTCGAAAAAAAATTCTTTATCACTGAAAAAGCAAGCTATTCGCTTGAAAATTTCGATCTTCAACTCAAAGTTTTACTTCTTTCTCTGTTCTTCGCCTTGAAAAAAAAAATCCCTCAATTTCAATATTCTATCTCTCTCTCGAAAAAAATTCTATCTTTTGAAATTTCTATCTCTCAAAATTTGGAGAGAGCTTAACTTCTTCAATCGAACTTGTGAAAATGACTTGTTGAAACTCATTATAAGGTTGAGAAGTTCAATCTACTTTAGCAATTTCACATTTTATCTTAAGTTCATCAAACTTACTCATTTTCTTCTCGTTTATCAAGGCAAGTTTCTAATTTTCTCTAGGCGTCATCTTCATCCTTATCCAAAATCTTTAGGTTTTTCTTTTGTAGCTCGAATTTTCCTAAGTGTTGAAAATAATTAAAGGTTTAATATGTGAATTTTGATTTTCCAACCTTTAATACTTTATTTTATCCATGCATTTTTTTTTGTTTATTTTGGCGAATCTTATTTAATTCCATGGATTTTATCTCATTCTCCTTCCAAGTTTGGACTTAGGAGTTTTCTTGCCATATTCTCTTTATGGCGGACTTTGTACTTTGATTTCCATTTATCTTCCACATGTAGGTCGGACTTCATAAAACTCTTTCCATACCCCCCTTGATGTCTAAGTCGGACTTCTCATGCATTTTTACAAGGTTGGAGAGGTGGGCGGACTTTGAAGAATTCTTTCCATGTTCACTTCAGTGTCTAGGTGGACTTCATGGTGGTCTTTCCACATGCTAGGCGGATTTCCTTCATGTCTTTCCATTCCTTATCCAAGGTGGGCGGACCTTGGAGTTTTCTTTCCACTTCCTTTTTGGCATGGCGGAGTTCCTTCATTTCTTGCCATTCCCTCTTCGAGTGCTAGGCGGACTTCCAACTCTCCTTTCCATTCCTATGGCGGCCTTGGCAAACTTTATGCCAAATGCTTCATGGCGGACTTTCCTTAAGGCTTTCCTTACTCCATTTTGGCTTGGGGGGACTTCCAAGGTTTCTTTCCATGTTGTTGGGCGGACTTCAAACTCTCCTTTCCATTGCTGGGCGAACTTCCAAAAGTTCTTGCCATTCTCCTTGCTCATCTCAGGCGGACTTGCCATTGTCTTTGTCATTTTCCTTGGGCGAATTTTCTCAGATTTACACCATTTCAGCCACGAATTTTATGCTTTTTACTTGCCTTTTGGTTGATTTTCTTGATTTTCATATTGCCTTTTCATTCTTTTTTCCAGATTTTTTTTTTATTTTTGCTTGTTTTTTCAGATTTTTGCATGCTTTTCGATTTGATTTTTTCAGGTTTTTAGATTTTTTGCCTGATTTTTGCATGCTTTTTGATTCTAAAGGTGGAAACTTTGACTCCATTATCAGTGGGTCCCTGGCACTTTCCAAAAATAGAAAGTTTCTAAAAATAGAAAAAACAAAAAAACAAACTTTCTAAAAATAGTAAATCCCAGACTGGTCCAAAAGTGCAAAAAATGAAAAAAGCAAAAAGTAAAAAAGCAAAATCCCTAAAAAGTAGGAAGTGTCAGAATTGAGTGAAAGCATAGGCGATCCTCTTCTTCCGGGTCTTCTAAGCACTTCTATGACGTCTAAGCACAATTTCAGGCTTGAATTCTCTACTTGGCTCGAGTGATGACTCCAGACTCTGACTTGAAACTCTTGAAGCAACAGAGCTTATGAAATTGCAACTCAAAGATAAACCCTAAAAGCAAATCAATGAGGGTCCCCATTTGCAATGGGGTGATGTGTGAAATAGGTCACAACAGGTAACCATGTTGAGATTTAAAATATTAAATTTTCAAGATATGCCTCTTCACTGTAAGGTTGGTGAAGCTCAGGTAGAAAAGGCTAACCCATGCTTACTAAGATAAACAACTTGAAAGCTTTGCTGTTGAGAAATTATCTACCAGAAATGCTTCACCAAGGGCACCAGTGTGTGGATGTCAGGCAATTCCAGTGACCGAGGAATTCCTCTTAATTGCAGTGGAATCCCCCAAGCCCAGTAAAAGGTAAAATCCCAATAGTCTTGCCTCTACATACCAAGCAAGAGGGTTGGACCTATCTGATTAGGCATTGGCTATAGCGGCAATAAGAATGGCTATAGCAGTAGTAGAATGGCAGCAAGCTGCGCAATTCAATTTGAAAACTTGAACAGGAGAACAAAAATAGCAACAGAACATGTCTTTCCAATAGCAGTCCAGTTGCCAAGGCGTCATGCTGAAATGGCAATGAGGAACATATTGAGCTTGACCCAAGTTCATGTTATTTATAAGGCAGCCCAAAACCCTTGACCCAGCTTCAAGTCCTCATAAAGAAGCCCATAACCCAAGTGGGCATGTGACAATATTGTAGTGTAACAACATAGGGCACATTTGAGCACGCCCCGTCATTAAGAATATGAAAAATGGGCCTCAAACTTAACGGAGGAATTAAAAAAAATACCAGTCCAGTTTATTATAGCTAGTAATACAACATAAAGAGCAAATTGTTTTACGTCTTAGTGTCGTTTATGTTTGATAATTGCGGCAAAACTCAATTACTAGTTGTTGTTTTTATTAAAAAACCTAAACAACAACGATCCATCTTAAATCTATAAAGAAAGCTAAACAACAATGATTCATTTTAAACCATGACACCTAAACACATTGGCAAATGCCAGAAGTATTAAGCATTGAATTACCAGGGCATTGGAAATTAGGTCCGACGATGGTGATTCGGCCTTGGCATAACAAGTGAACGATGGAATCGATCCAAGAGCACCCAGTAATTGCCTTCGGTTGCAAAAACCACACCCACAAACGGTAGATGATTGAATTGCAGTAGGTTTTTTGTATTTGCCATCCTCGGCTGTGGTCAGATCACTCTGGTTGATCACATGCTTGAGCTTAAGCTCTTTCTTTCTCTGAAGTATGCCCCGTGAGAATGTAGAAGATAGAGGCCTGGTGTTCTGATAACGCTGATGAAAGTTTGTATGACCGTGAAGCGTTTGAGAGCGTAGGCCTAAAATCTCAAGGGCCATGGCCTAATCTAGTAGAATTGCCAATTTGACGTTGTTTGTAAGCTTAGTCCAGCGTGGACTGTAGAAATGAAGTTTACCGGTCAGGAAAAGTATCAACGGTCAACGGTCGGGTCGGCGAGAGAGCCGGCGAAAAATGTATTAGAAATTAGTAAAAGTATTTCTAGGTGTAAGCTTTTTTAAATGGTTTTGAAAAAAAAATTTAAAATGTGTAATGTTTCAATAGAATTAGGCATATTTATATGTGTGATTTCAGAGTAATCAATTAAAAAACTATTTATATGTGTGCTTTTAGAGTAATCAATATTTTTTTAATTGGTTTACAATGATTTTTTTTATTAGTTTAATAATTTAAAAAAAAATGATGAATATATTAAAAATGATTTTGAATATATTATAATTTATTAATATTAATAATTATTTATAACAATGTCAAGAATAGATTAGAAAGTATCAATCAATTCAATTTTATATTGAATAATGTATCTTTCTATAATATTATAGTTTTTGTGAATATTGTTCAATGATATTATGCTTTTAGACTTTAACCGTATTTTTTCATCGACGCTTCTAATCACACCTGCCAGTTGATCCATCATCAGCCCAAAAGCATATAATACGCTTAAATCCAAAGTCATATTATCATTCTTCTTCAATGGACTGAAAACTCATACCAATGAATAAATGTCTAGCTTATCATTTATAAAATAATATTACACATATTAAAAAAAAGTGGGTGGAAAAATTTGCACCCTTAGAGTCTACACGGAGCTAAAGTTTGGAGCATAAAAACATATAAACAATTACAAAGCCACTAGGTGGCTACAGTAGAGCAACGGGGAGATGAGGAGGGTCATGGTCACCTAGTTCACCCCATACATCAACATGGTTCAAGGTGTCAATGGAAGTGACACATCCATCAACTTTTTTATCTCTCTTTTTATTTTTTATGTAGCATGGATTGGTGAAATAGCAAGAGTTAGCTGAAGAAACTTGCTAGAATCAAATCAACTAGATGCACCATTAGTAGGCTTCCCAAAAGTTCCTACTGTGGGTGGAGGGGAGGTAAAGCATCGAAGAGTGGGTTGTGACTAACCTTGTTATTTACAATCTCTTGTTGTAGCCAAGGAAAAAGCTTGGGGGCAAGTTTCCAAAATACCTCGAATAAAAAGGCATTGTCCATGAGAAGACAAACGACCCTTGAAGAAAGAGGGAGACAAAGGAACTCTTACAACCACAAAATAGGCATTGCTTTAGTGGTTGAGAAGCACCTATAAGTGGGTCACACCAAGTGCAATTTTGTTTGCTTGCATGTGAATCTACAATAAAACATTAGAACATATCGTAACTCTAGTGTAAAGCGAAACATGTCGAACAATTGAACAATTGGCAAAAATAGTTAAAAATATATCTTTCCATATGCTAAAGAAAATCTCCACCCAAAAAACATGTCGAATATGATTGAATTTGTGAGAGGTGTGAGATCAATTTTCTAAAAGAACCATGTGCCATGAAAATAATTTTAATCTAAAAAACTTTAAAACATAGTGAATTCAAGTCCAAACATTCTGAACTCTAATATAAAATCAAATTAGATGCTTGAAAGACACTTAACCTAGATTTGAGTCATTTTAAGAAAGCTAGTGGGCATGTCCCAACATTGTAGTGTAACAACATGGAGCACATTTGAGCATAACCCTAATGGGCATGTCACAACATTGTAGTGTAACACCATGGGGCACATTTGAGCACAACCCTTCTTTAAAAATATGAAAAATGGTCCTCAGAATTAATGGAGGAAAAAAAAACAGTCCAATTTATTCACAACATAAAGAGCAACTTGTTTTATGTCTTTGTGACGTTTATGTTTGATAATTGCGGCAAAACTCAATTACTATGGATAGTACTCTTGTTGACTAGATGAAAACTATTTTACCATTGGATATTAAGATGCTCTAGTGTGGAGCCCATGTGGGACTACTTCTATCCCCACTATAAGCCCCTCGCGAGTTTCGGCTTTTCTCCCCTAATTGTTTTTAAAAAGAAAGGTAAACAACAACAATCCATCTAAAACCATGATATCTAATAACATTGGTACATGCTAAAAGTATAAAGCATTGAATTACCAGGGCATTGGAAATTAGGTCTGACGATGATGAATCGGGCTTGGCATAACAAGGGAAAGATGGAATCGATCCAAGAGCGCCTAGTAATTGCCTTGGGTTGCATAAACCACACCCACAAACGGTACATGATTGAATTGCAGGAGCTTTTTTGTATTTACCATCCTCGGCTGTGGTCCGATCACTCTGGGTGAACACATGCGTGAGCTTGAGCTCTTTCTTTCTGAGAAGTATGCCCTGGGAGAACATAGAAGATGGAGGGCTCGTGATTTGATAGCGTTGATGAAAGTTTGTATGGCCGTGGAGGGCTTGAGAGCGTATGCCTAAAATTTTAAGGGCCATGGCCTAATTACGCCGAAGGCGTTCCCTCTATGAACCAGACGACCTTTTCCCCGCCGCTATCGCTGGTATTGACCTTTTACTTCTCCAATTTGGCGAGCTGCAGCCTGAAAATAAAGTTTCCACGAGGGTTTCAGAGTATGTTTACTAACATTACGGCATCCTTTACTCTCCTATTTGAACATGCCCAGGCTGACTTTCATGATCAACGGTGTGCAGTGTATTGAGGCTTGCATTTCACTGTTTTTTTCCTTCGCCGTTTCTCAGTCGGAAGCATCATGGTGGAAATACTCATTCCAACACGCGGAACAATGAAACAGTCCCACCGTCCTATTAGCTTTATTTTATAGGTCAATTTTGTCCGTACATAAGAGAAATTTCAGCTAGTCAAAAGCGTACAGCTGCATTCCAAAAAATAAATAGAACAAGAGCTCGAGAGCAGAGAAGTTTCTGCGAGAAAGTTTTAAAATAGTTTTGTTTTATTTGTTGAGTTTACAATGTTTTAAGAACAATTGGTCAAGATAAAAAAATTGTCACCTAAATTTAGGAATTTGATCATTGATAGAGTCAATTTTGTCTTCTATTAGAAAATGACTCTTATAACAAAATAATTTTGCTCACTTCAAAATTCTCATGCTCTGTTGTGTTTTTAGGCATGAAGAAAGCACAATTTACATGTTGCCAGCTTTATGTAAATATTTATGAGTTCAAAAATTTCCTTAACGATTTAGCATATATGATAAAATATCCTCTTTCAAAAAGTGAAGATCTTTAGAACTTTCATTGTACGTAGAGTCATGTATAACCAACTTGCTTAAATGTTACAATTTTCTGCACAAATGAAAATGAAAGCATATAGTTCCAAGTCCTCTTATAGGTTCCTAATGTCTCCATAAAATGCCTTACGATAGAAAATGATCTTTTTATTCCATTCAGTAATTTAGATAACTCATTTATAAGCCTAATAAAACTTATAATGTGAAGTCTATTGCAAAAGGCCTAAATCAAACATCAAAAATATCAATTGAACCCATATGCCCATTTTGATGATTGTAGAGTAGTGGAAAAAAGCATTGCAATAGTTATTGGACCAAGACCACATGGTAGACAATTAATTGTTGAAGCTATTCTTGAAGCCTCTTCATAGGAAACATGACTGACTAATTTTGGTATTCTCTTTTAGCACTAGGATCATGCAAAAGTGGAAGCAATAGTTTTAATTTCTATATATTAACCATCTTTTACTTACAATTTTTTTTTGAAAAAGGAAGTTAGAAGGTGCCATACCTTTACTGCATTTAAGCCAAGATCAACTAGTACTACACCAGGTTTTAGCTAATGACCACGAACCAAATTTGGCACACCTGTTGCAACAATAAGAATATCTACTTCATGAGTAAAATCTGCATAGAAAATTCTTTTTGTTTTGAGTAGCTATCTAGTCTACATAATTTTTTTGGAAACATGGTTTAAAACTTTAAATTAATACTTAAATAAAGATAGTCTACTATGTTTCAAATTTTAGAGCTATTCAATAGAATATGGCCCATATTCTAACATGTCAAAAACTTTTTAAAGAAGAGATAATGTAGTCCACCCTTAATCAATGTGTATTTATTTATAGACTAAACATCTATACTTATAAATTTATAGATATGTATTTTGCTCAGAGATAAATTTTGTCCTTATACCAAGCAATCTAAAAATCAACTAAGCATTGTTCATTTATCAATATTTGTTGACCATTTTGAAGTTGAGATAACTTATAAGGATTTGGGTGTGTTATCCTTTTCAAACCCAAATCTTCTATCATCTCATTAGACATTATTGTAACACAATTTAACTACTTGTGAGATTTTTTTCATCCCAAGTTAACTCAACAAGTTTTTGATGAGCACAAATATGAATGGATTCCCTCTATCAATATTTATCACTGCCTCTTTCTAATTAATGTTGATTGCTATTTTCTTTCAAGTATTAATCAAACCTCATATAATATACATGAATTACAAGCAAGAAACCACTAAAGGGTAGCATGGGAAAGCAAGGCATTCCAACTGGTCAATGGATTGTTGTTCAAGCTGGGGCCCAACCAAGTATTAAAGTGTGTGGCACGGTAAGAGATTGGGAATGTACTTCAACATGCACATGAGAATCTTATTGGAGGCTATTGGTACTTCAAGTTCATGCTGCAACATGCAATGTACTCTTGGAAAGTCTATGGTGGCTTTGATGCCAAAGAATAGGTAACAAAATATTGAATTGGCAAACCATTAAAACAAGACTTTATGCCCCTTTGGCCATCCCAACCACAAGAAATATTTGAAATATGAGGATTGAACTTCATTTTCCCATTAAATTTTATCCAGACACATTAGTGTAAATACATTGTCTTCGCCACTAAAGTATGTGATGAAGTGAACTCAAGCAAGGGCCATGTAAAACAATAGAAAGGCTAAGTCGAGGCCATAAAAAAAGTCCTCATTTTAGTTATAACATGTGGATTCTCTTGGTTTGGTTAAAGATTCTATGATCCTTGTTGTTCTTAATTCCAACCCACTTCCCATCCCCATTCCCCCTAGTGTCATGGATACCAAGACCAAACACTTGTCTATGAGAATACTATTACCATCACTCAATTCAATCAAGCTTGGATGAGAGGAATTGTAATGAAAAATGGATGAATGTCAGGGATCTTATTCAAAGGAACTTAAACTAGATGTTGAGGACTTCTCTATCTTGAAAGATCACAGTACTAACTTTATGTTCAAACCTTGTACTTTATTTCCTAGGATTTCCTCTACTTCCCCCCAAATGATGGTCGTGCTATCAATATGGCCTCTTGGGGTTATAATTGTCTAAAGAAATATAAGGATGACATTAAAGAAACTGCCTGTAAATAACAAAAGCAGGTTAGAGTTTTGTCTTCTAAGAATGAGTTATGAGAAAGTTTCTCTATAGAATTCCTATTCTCCTGAATATTTTCCTAAGTTTGATGACTTCAAACTGGATGTTGATAGTCTGCAACAAACTTATGACCTTGTGTCTATGACATATGTAACTGGGGTCATCATGAAATAGAAAGTCTGCACAACCTCAACCTACATTTGGTTAATTATCCTTTTATGTAAGATAAGGTTTGTGATGAAGGTCCATGGTTAAGGGATGATGTTGCAGAGAAGCTTATGATGGAACTTAGCATACAATGTGGCATTGGATTTATTCCAACTTGACAAATAGGCTTGGAACCTTGTGATTTTTATATCTTCTTGTAGTGTGATTAATCTTGCAAGGGGGTGCACCCATTATGACCAACATTTAAATATGGAATCCTTAGATAGTTTTATAGCAGGATTTTTGTTTTAAATAGTAGGTTTATACTGACTATTGAAGGCATCTTCAATTTTTATATTTTGGTATACATTAATGATAGTCAATAGACAAGTAGTGTCCCAAATCAAGCTATTGGGTTTGGCTGAAAAACTAGATTTATGTTCCTCCAATTTATTGGAAGGATGATAAATTGATACTCTAACCTTATATTTAACCAAAATATTAAAGAAAGTTGAATCTAAGTTTAAAGTTTCAATAAATGGCATATATGAGAGACAAATCATGCAATGAGACTATAAATCAGTTTATCTAAGGGGCAGATGAATGAGGGTAGAATCAAGCTAGCTCCATATTTTCAAACTCTCCCTATTTATTTTTCTTATATCAACAAAAACCAAACTTAAGCAAAAATTCCAAGAGGTAAAAACAAATAAAAGTAGAGATCCCTATAATAATGACTAATGTTTATTTTAATATATTTTACTTTTCTAATATTCGCCACCTTAGTTGTAGATATAATAGACATATTGGCTTATATATATCCAAACACTAATTAGCCATACAATTTTAGTCTTTCCATAATAGAAAATATGTAAAATTTGCAAATTAAGATTTCCAATGATATATTGCATATCAATTTAAAAAAAAAAAAAACATATAGTTGAATTATATTTGAATAGGTCTTAATTCTTATAAATCTAATTTATGTTAAATATGAATTATTTGTAGGCACATCTTCAAAATTGAATTTAGATAAATAACATTTTACTTGGTTCAAAACTTTTATAAGATGAGAATCAATGATGAGTTATATTAATTATCATATCAAATTTTAATATTTTATTGTATTGTGTTATGTTTCCAAATGCAAGGTAGAAATAATTTATATTTTAATTCTAGCTTATTATCTTATGATTTTTTAATTAAATTTGTTACTGCTTTGTTTAGATTTACTTTAGGTCTTTAGTCTATTTAAATATAGGAAAAATAATAATGAAAAGAATATAAAAATGTGAAAGAAACAAGAAAAGGAATAAGTTTGTCATGAGTGAAATAATAGTATAATAGTATAATTATTTTACATTTAATTACAATTACAAGTTAGAGGTTTAATTGAAATATTTCATTATTTAATAAATACTTTTATAAATGTATTATAAAAATTGAACACACATCATTTTTATGAATTTGTTTAAATAATTTAAAATTAACATTATGTTTGATTCACCATATTTTTGATATCAACTCAACTATTTTTTAAATAATATAATATTGTTTTTATCTTAATTTTAAAATTATAATTAATAATTCACCACAAAATTATATGATTAAAGATTTTAAATTTATAAACATAAAAATCAAAGTCCGCTGCAACAGCTCTAACTTGGTCATTGATTTAAACAAATTTATTATTATTTCCCTGTCACCCAGCCTGGAGATTATTTCTTTTTCTTCCACTTGCTTACAATAATTTTAAGTAAGTATATATTTTTATTATCAGCCAACGTGGAGATTAAGCCATCTGCCGGACATTCGCGAATTAGTCAATTAAGTCCCCATCGCCTATGAGCTGTCCAAACCTCAGTATTGAATATTATACATTAGTGTGAATTAAAATGTAAAAAAGTTATCAAATTAAAAGTCATTAAAAATTACATATGTGAAAACTAGACATTATGATCTATAATGAGTTTTAATTTCATAAACTAATTAAAAAAAAATTGTTAGCTATATTGCCAAAGTTAGTTATTTCTCTTGACATTGCCTTATTAGTCTTTTAGTTGTAGTTCAAGGCTAAGGGTTGAGTTACCAAGCCATTCCCAAGCCTAAAACAAAATCAAAAAGTTGGTTGGGATTTTATTTTTTTAGAACACCTGCTTTAAAATGGACACCTATTATATTTTTTGAATGGGTATTTGTTTAGGAACAAGATGTCGGTCTAAGGATTGAGATCGCATACAAGTTTTGATTTATAAAAAAATATTAGTTTATAAATAATAAAGCTAAAATGTTAGTTTTGTGAAGTTACATTCATGAAAAATAACGGATTTATAAGTCATTACAATATAAGAAAAAAAATAACTAGATTGAATATATTGAAATCTCCCAAAGATCAATTATTTTATATTATAGATATTATTATTTTATATTTGTTATTGTTGAAATCAAGATTTAGATTTTCTCAAAGACCTATCTTCTCTTCCATTTTAATACTTATGAAGGTCATTGCCAAAAAAAATATCCCAAAAGGACTTGTATAATTCACAAGGGAATTTTTCTAAACCAAGAGCTTTATTATTGGCCATCATAAAAATAGCTTCCTTTAAGCCTTCTTGGGTGAGGAGTTAGTAAATAAGAAGAAAAATTACCAAATATATATATATAGCCCATTATATTATAAATTATCTATATATCTAATATCACATTTTAATATGATTAATAATGTAAATAAATCTAATATATAACTTAAACATAATCATATATGTGTGGTAATATAATTATTATAGTCATAAATATATATTATAGGTATTATATTTACCTATAATATATTATTATAATAGAGAATAGTTATAATTATTATGACACATTAATGTGGTAAATATATTATAATAATATATAGGTTATACCTATATATTAATATTATAATCATATATTAATAAATATATATGATTAACCTATATATTATAAATATATTAATATCATAACCGATATATAGATTAACTATATAACTTATAATAATATCATATATTATAAGTTATAACCTATATAATAATAATAATAATAATAATAATAATAATAATAATAAATATATTATAGATTAAATAAATTATATATATTTATAAACTTATATTATTATATATATTATTGTTTAATATAGATTATGATATTAATATTTATATATAATAATTAAAAATCTATATTAATATATTTATAATATATAGGTTAACCTATATATATATTATAATTATAGGTTATATATTAACCTATATTAATAGCATAACCTATATATTTTATCTATATAGATAATATTTATATATCATATATATGATTAACCTATATATTTATTATAGTATAGGTAATATTTGACCTATAATATCATAATATTACCTAATTATTACCCTTATTCTAACATTAATTTGAAATCTAATTATAATTCTATCTTAACCCTATTTTTAATCCTAATTCTAACAATAATCCTAACCCTAACTCTAATCATATCTATAATTCTAACCATTAAACTAGTTAACCCTATTTCTAAACCTAATCATAATTATAATGATTTTAGAATTATAATTATTAATAATAATTAGGGCTCTAGAATTATAATTTAATTAATTTATAAAACTAATATTGTAATTAATTATTTGATTATAAAAATTCTTAGACTAATTATTTAATTAAATATTTAAAATTATAATTATTAAATAAGATATGGTTATAATATAATTGATTAAAACATCTATAGTTATTTTTATAATTATTTTAAATTTTAAAATAATAATTAATAAATTAGAATCATATTTATATATTCTAATCCTAAAGTTAAATAATTATATAATTCTAATTCTAATTCTAAATTACTAAAATATTTAATTGTATTTTGGTGAACTATAACCCTAATCATAATTTAATTAAAAAATAATTTTATTATAATTGTAAATTAATCTATATAATTATAATTATAATAAACTTAATTCTAAACCTAATTCTTAATTATTAATATTTTCCAATTAGAGTATATTTATGTAATATTAATTATAACACTCACCCATTATTATTGCACACCCTTGCAATTATATGGAAATCAACTTAACTAAGGTATATCATAAATTTTATCTATATGAAAATTTGCTAATACATTATGCAAATTTATGTATGAAAGCAAACAAATATTTTAACTGGTGTATCATTTTCATTAGTTGAATGAAGTTCACCTACAAACCCTCCTTAACCTTGCTTAATTGATTTTCTTTGGAATAATGAGATGAGGGGAAAAAAATCAAAAATTAAAAAAGTAAAAAATCAAACATTTTACTTTAAGAAAAATTAAATATAATGAAATTAACATTGTTGTGGAAAATATCTTTAAAAAATTAGTGCAATCATTGATCTTTTTTATATAATATTTTATTTCTTATAAATTAAAAAAAAAATTAGATTATATATGTTACATATTATACAGTATATATTATTATAATGCCATGTTAAAATTAATATATTACATATGAATTTAATAAATTAATATAATATATAATCAAATATAATATTTTAAAAACTAGCTATATTATATTATAAAACCATATTATTATCTTATATCATTATTATTAATAATTTATTTATTGACAAACAAAAAATTTACAACTAATCTCCCATGACTCACCAATTCTCTTCAAAATATAAAATTTATAATTTCACAGTAACACCATTTACATTGACAATTAAATAACTTCTAGCTTCCAAATTTTATGTTGGCACAACAAATCATGGAATGTTTTGCAAACACAAAACACACCCTCGAACTAGATGCTCCTCCATCAATTTATTATTATTATTAATTATTTTAAGAAATTAAATTTTATGCTATTTTATTATTATATATTATAGTTCTATATATTATATTGATATAATTTACTTTAATTTATATTATATTTATTTTATTCACAAATAATTAAAATTGTTGTTATACTTGTTAAAAAAAAATTGTTGTGTTCTAAAAATTGGGTGCTGCCAATAGTAGATTTTGTTATTTTACTCATAAATAATTGTACACTACATATTTGATTTGAATTGACTATTTTATCTACAACTTATGTTGTTTAGGACAATAAGAATATCTATCAAACAGACTTGGATTTCATAAAAAATAATGAGAAGATCTTTCAATTATTGACATGGAGAATACATGTAATCTATTTAACAAAGTGCCTGAAAGAATATGACATAATTGTATTGTAAATGTATGCTATTCACTAATAAAAATATTAAATACACTTCATTCTTTTAAATGTTACTGTTGATATTCATTTGACTTCACTATTTAAAAAGATTATTGATAAGATACAAACAAAAATTTGCAGGCAAGACATAAGAGAACTTGACAATACCTTTAAAATATGTAAAATTACATTGCACCCATGATATCCTTGCTTTGCAATTTTGACTATTATTCAAAATAGAACAATACACTAAGACACTTCAAAAGCACTAAAGGGGAAAAAAGAGCATATGACCAATACAAATGTTTAGAATGGTAATAAATTTGCAAAATGTACTCATGGAAAATGCATACTACATCCAAGGGCACTCTATTAATTTAGATAAAATACAATATCAACAACTCAATGCACTACTGTCCTTTTTACATTTCAACTATCCAACTCCAAAAGAGCATCTTGAAGTTTGTTACAATCAAGAATATGAGAGGACAAAAGAAAGAAATGAAACATCAAAGAATAAAACGGTTAGACAGATGAGATGAATCGATTGGGCTTCATAATTCCAACATCTTTTACCCACATAACATAAATATGAATTTGTACTTGAATCACCTGCAAATTGTAGAGGAAGAAGCATTCACAATGAACTATTTGATTATATTCAAATGAGAAAACAGTTATGCAAGAAACGGTTTAAAAAATAGTTATTTCAAATCCAAAAACTTTGAGCCTCAATTTTAAATCCAAAATTCATACCTCAATTGCATGTGCACACCATAAGTATGAAATAAATTAAAAATGCAAAGTACTTGTTTCTAGTTATATAGAAAATTTAAAATTGAATGATTTATTTAGACATAGATTTTAGTTAAAATTTTATTTTATAAAGGAATTTGACATTTATTAACAAAGTAAATAGATTTAGTAAATTTATTTTTTAAATAAAATAAATCAAACTAATTTAGCATCTAATTTAGTATTAGCAAAAATTATACAGTTTAATTTTTAAAATAATCAAATTATTTTAAAAGTAATTATATTAAAACTATCTAGAAATTAATTATTTTCATATTTTATTTTTTTTAAAGAAAATTATTTTTGTTCAATTTATCAAATTTCAAAAGAAATTAGTATTAATGATTTTATATTACAAAAATAGATTTCAAGAAATATATTTTAATTTATCAAAGGCAAATGAAAATTAATATTACCAAAAATTAATCTTAAAATATAGTTTTAATTTATTAGCATTTAGAGTTAGTTAAATTTAGATTGCAAATGTAAATAGAAAGTTAAAAGTAATTGCCATTAAATAGAATAATTAAGTTAAAAGTAAAAGTATAGGGGAATTTATCAGTTAATTTGGAAAGGGGAATGGATGGTCAAAATTTGATTATGAGATCAAGGGTGGAGAATGGTTGAAAAGAATTCCCTAGGATCAAAGAGAAGATGGGGGGTGGAGATGAAGGTTAGATTGTGTACCTAAGAAGGTTATAAAGTTTGGATTGTGTTCAGAGAATAAGGGGACCATAACGACAAGTGTTCCTAGGTTCCCAATATTATTGGAATGTGTTCGAGGGAGCATGGACCTAATTAATTAAATAATATTATTTAATTATTTAGCCACATGTGTGAGATGAATAATAGGTGGAAATGATATTTATTTATTTATTGTGAGGAGATGGAAAAATGTGATTAATTAATTAATATGATTATTTAATTAAGTGATGGAATTTGGATAAAGGGACTATACTAGATGATAGGTTTAGTTGATTAGGACTAGGTGAAGGAAGTTAGGCCTAGGTGATGAAATTTACCAATTAGGGATTGGTGATGATTGACTAGGGAATATTTTAGGCATCTACATGATATGTGTATATAGACTTAAAAATTTCCCCTACCGCAAATTCAAAAAACCTATAGATTCTAGTGTAATAAGCATGGAATGCAGTGGATTTCAAAGTATTTGTAAAAAATATTTAAATTTTTGCTCAAAACTATCTTGGAAGTGGATTCCAAAGTTTTTTAGGTTGTACATGCCAAGTGTACTAGGGTTGGCCAAGTGGTGTTCACTTAGAGACTCTTGAGCACATATACTATTGTCGAAGCTTTAACTTGATTGTGTTGCAAATAGACCCAAGTAGTTTTATGACACCATCCATATAATACATACTGTATGGTTTTTGTACAATCACACCGAACTTTGACTAAATAAATAATACATTTTAAAAACTAAAAAATACTTTTTTTGTAGATCTAAAAGAGTATACTTTACAAAAAAATAATTATTTTAATTAGCGTATACTTTTTACTAAAAGTAGGTTATCAATATAAAAATATAAGGTTGATTATTTTTCCAAGGAAATTTTATTATTACTAAAAAATAAAAAATCTAATGGATTGAGGTGTGAATGGAACTTGGAATTTGGAACCTAGAGTTCCAAGGTTTTAGGTCTATGCCTAATTGGAAACAAAGGAATAGGGAAAGATCATGAAGATTGATTTGTGAGATGGATCAAGGATCAAGAGTTTAGGGAAATTTGTCATCAAGACCCTTAGGATTCATCATTCAAGGTTCTTTGATAGGCCCAAGGCTTGACGAGGAAACTAGACAATGAAAAAAGGGAAAAATTAAAAGTGGCTAGGAGATTGAGAGGAACTTAGACATCAAGACTTCAAGTTCCTTGGTCCAGGGTCTACCTAAGGAACTCACAAACCAAAGAGACAAAGCCATAGAGGCAAAGAGGGAGCAAGAATCGAGGCCCTAGAGGGACCCAAGTTTTGGAATCTAATCCAAACGTTTCAAGTCCACTCATAGGCCCACATCTTGTTTGAAGAACGATGAACATAGAGAAGACCTCATTGAACAAACTTGAGATATTTTTTTATCAAAGTGATGTCATAGCCTTAATTTTGCACCATGATATAATCACTTATGTTTGTGTTTAAATTTTGATGGGAATACTTTAATCACTATGTTGATCTATGAATAAGGTGGTTAATTATGTTAATCATGAGTTACATTTAATATTATGCAAAGATATAAGCTAAGTTTGAATGTTAATTTTATAGTAGATATTAATGTTGTAAATAATGTGATTATATTTCAAGTTTTGGGAAAGGACTAACTACAAATTTGTTGTTATTTGAGTATCATCGAGAAGAAGTATCTAGCCATCTAAGGGTGTTGTACATGAAATTATCCACACACAAATACATAGTTCATATAGTTAGAATTGCATTTGATGTATATATGTTGCCCTATCTAATATTCCTATAGTTTCTTTGTGGTCTCTAAAAAGTTTAATTTTGACCATAACATTTAGTTGTTGTTAGTATACCTCCGTGATATAGAGAAGAACCATCAGACATCAAGGGAATACTAGAGTAAAATCTTTTCCTTCCACTTCTCCAAAAAGTGTGATAGGAGAAAAAAGTCAACAAATTAAATAAGCTACTAGAATTTGATCATGCAAGGGACTTTTGAAGAAAATATCCATGCTTCTCAACTTGTATTGAAGAGTAGAATGAGAGAGAGAATGCAAGCTAACAATTGTTATTAATTAATTTATTACTATTATTCATATATTTATTACCAACCAAATATTGTAATTTAGATTTACCATAATTCCCTAAGTTTCAACACCAATACATAAGAATATAATAAAAATGGACACGATATTTGGGAGGTTTGAGATTTAACAATGTTTAGTAATATATAATGCCAAATAAAACTAATTTATGACTAGTTTTTCTAACCTTAAATCGTTTCATCTTATTTACCAAATTATTCATTTGATTGTCCCTACTTGGCAGTGATAAATTTATTATTATGAATTGGCATCATTAAAAAAATATATGGTATGTTATCGCTACTTGCTATTTGGATTGTTAAGAAGCATGGATTGATAAAATTGGGAAAATGTGTTGAATTCGTTGTCATGAGACATTATTTTACCTAGCACTTGGCTTCTTGCACCCTCTTTCTTGCTTATAGTGCATTCCGTAGAACTCAGACTATACAACATTTATGAAAGGGCGATAGGTGTTTTGGAGGAGGGCAGATAATTAATGTTGTTGTATTGGAAGACATGGGAGTTTATTTAGTGATCAACGTCACATAACAGGTGGGAAGGAATGTGTTGGACATTGCAGAAAATGTCAACTCAGACATAAAAGTGGGGCAAGTAACATTATATGATGTGAAATAACTTGAGGAAGAAGGTTGCGAAGTTGGTGGGGATATGGGGATGGACAAAGAACAAGAAGAGATAATAATGGAAAGGGGTAGCTCGAAGGGAGGGAAATTAAAAAATAAATTATTGGAAACAATGAGAGAATGTATAAAGCATCTGAAGAACTGTGGAGCTTGGGGATGGTGATCTCAAACCTGGTAATATACTGATAAGTGAAGCAAAGGAATGTTTTATCAAATGGTGTTTTTCTTGAAAGTGGTACCATAGAACATGCACGCAATGAAAACCACAGTTAGCAGCTAGGTGATGAGGAGTTCTCAAAGATTCAATCAAGTTCTCATTAAGTCAGAATTGGAGGAAACTTTGTTGTTTATTGCCAGGAAAGAGGATTGTTGGTGAAAAGTTGGTGTAAAGGTCTAGACGAATATAATTCTATGAGCTCCCAATCCAATTAAGGAGTAGTGTTGTTAGGTATGTAGGCATATCATTTAATTATTTTCTTCTTGTTTGTTTCAATTTTTACACTTAGAAACCTATCTTGAAAATCTTGGAACATTTTACTTGGCGCCATGTATTGTTGTTTTCTTTGGTTGAGATTACATGTTTTCTTTAAAAGAATACTGAGTACCCAGATTCAAGGATTTCCAGATTATCTCTCCTATCATTAGAAGTGATGTCATTATCTACCATGTAGGTGACCAAGTATAAAATTTTGATGGTGGTCAACCTTAGTTAAAAATCTTGTCTGTTCTTATTCCCATGTCTTTTTATTGCTTTTCATAGCACCCGTGTCAAAATTTCCATCAATTAGTCATCTCTGAGCTTGCAGAGATTTTTGTGAATGATGGGTTTTTAGGCATGGTCTACTGGTTTTAGACAACATTGCATTCAGGAGACCACCTCTGCATCGGCTAGTCTGTTATCTTATGATTTCCATTGTGAATTATCTTATGAGATCATTTAGGTCAGTGTATATTTGACCTCTGTAATTTTCCAGACAAACCATCTAGGTAGATGTGTATATTCAACCTCCTCATTTTTCTAGACAATTCTCTCAAACCAGAAATCATTGGTACCTCTCAAAGTTTATGAGTAGGGTAGATTTGTTTTTCTATTGGAGATCCTTATGAATTTGATGATATAAAAAACTAATGCTTTGACTGTATATGTTATTACGCCGAAGGCATTCCCTTTGTGAGGAGAGTGGGTTGACTTCGTGGATCGACAGTCTCCATTGCTGCAGAGGCGTGCAAGACGACTGCAAGCACCTTCAGCCGTTCGATTTCGCCATTTCCCTGGTTCTGCCTTCGGTCATCATTTTTCACTATTTTTCACCATTTTTTCACTGTAAACCCCCATTTTTGTTATTAGTCGGCTTATCATCATGGAAAGAAGATAGCAATGAATGATTTCATTGCAGTTTTTTGGATACATACAATGAAAAAATTACAAATCCGAGTCATCGATCACTACACAAAATCAATTTTAGGAAGCCCCCTCATAGTCATCTAATCTGCATTTGATATAGTGAAAAAAAAGAGCAAGTAACAATTTCTCCATGGCTACCGTCTTTATAGGCTAATAAGTGTTAGGGTTTTGGCAGAAAAATGAATATAACAAGAACAATAAACTCTATTAATTTAGAATGTTGCTTATCTCATAACCACGAGCCTCCATCTAAGGCACAACCAACCATTCATCTGATAATAACAATCTCATGCGTAACAATTCTTATCATATTAAAAGAATGCATTTAATGAGTTATAAATAACAAATCAGTCAAGGAAGATGGAACAACTCATTTCTTGGAACAAAAAGCGGTTACAAAGATTGAAGCGCATGCACCAAGGTACTAGTAATAGATGGAAATGAGGGAAGGGTAAACAAAAAAAATGCTTATATAGGAAATATATCACTCTTGCGCATGATACTCGCAAAACCGTTACCACTAGAGTAGCATTGTGGAGACATATAGACACTAATACGACACACAACTGACTCAACTGGAATGCACGACTACCATGAAATGATTAAAAACTTAAGCAAGACAAAATACAAATTTTAAACCACAATCTAATACCGGCAAATCACAAGTAAAGAAAATCATTCCATAATTAATCTGTTCTCAAAAAACACCCCACAAAAGACCCAATACCGATACATTTATATCTCCAACATTAGAAAAATGAGTGTCGAAACCTTCCCCCTATGTGTATAACCAATACCTTACATATATACCCCCATGTTTGCACAAAGCCATTTTCAAATATAGTGCTCCTATAAGCAGATTATTACACCACAGTTACCAACATTAGAGAACTATAACACAATGGGAATGCCTATTCCAAGAAACGGTTACTCCTATACTAGCAGAGCTGCATCAAAGAATAAATGATAATCTTTTTGTTAGACCTTGTACCCACAACCATCGATGCAAATTTCACATCTACTTTAGCAATATCTTCGATTATCATTTCCCTTCTATCCCATTGTGCACTTGTTGCATCAGTAACTGTCTGATTCTTTACAGATTTCAAGATTGGAAAACCACCAAAGAATTTAGACCTGTGATAGTGCTTATAGCCTCTTTCGTAATCTTGAAAGGTATATTCAACCACATGAACTCAGCATGAACTCTGCTCAAAATATATCACACCCATTCACTCTCCTCAAATATGGGAAATTTCACAAATTTTGTAAACTTCTTCACTTCTAGGGTTTTGTATTTTAGCTTAACAGTGAATTCTTCTCCAATTATGTGGTTGGAATACAAATTCAACATTTGAGAGCTTCCTAACTCTTCAATATTGGCATGTATATAAGCCCTAATATCTTCAGTGTGCAAGACTTCGTATGGTACAGACGAAAATGCACCTAGGGGCTCGGTCTCAACAGACTTATAAGGATGCCACTTGAACTTTGGATAGGTTCTATCCTTAACCTCAACTACCAATGGAGTGGCCATTTTTACAAATTCACAAATTCACTAGTTTTTTGATAAATACCTTTTCGTTGGATCATAGTTTTGATCATTGAAAATTCTTCACACTTGAATCTCACCACAACTCAAAAAAGTTTTCTCCAGGGATCTCCAAACTTATTTTCTCCAAAATACAAAGTGACAAATGAAGGATAAAATAACCTTTTATTGTTCGCACAACTAACCCTTTTTTTCGCAATAAATGCTTGCTTTTACCCTAATTCATCCGGTTACCCTATTTCCATGCACTGAGACAAATAATTCTTCTATGGATCTCCAATATTGTATGATACTATCTCCAATTGGTTCAAAAACATCTGAAAGGAATCTATGCACTCATTGGACTTATCCACATTCTGGTGCCAGTTACCGACAAGGGGTTAAGAGATTTTCTTGATAGCTCCCCCTAGGCCAAAGGCCTAAAACTAATTCCCATAAGCAAATTATGGTGCAAGCACATTTCCTCCAATAGAGGGATCCTTCTTCACCCATTTCTTCTGCATTTGCCTCCTGATTACATTTTTAGT
>VDFB02276397.1:0-19901 GCA_007258455.2 Sequoia sempervirens | reverse complement strand
AATGAAGTTATAATTGGTGGTTGAATTCTATTTTCAGCTGTTTTGTTGAAATTATTGTGTATGATTATGTGGATGTCTCCAATTTAATCTTTCCTTATTATTCAAGTCAAGTGTATCGAGCATATATTTGGTTTGTCAAATCACATTCATGTTTTGTGTGGTTCATTTAACCGGTTTCTTCAAATAAGAATTAAAGTCCTTTTAAAATAAATCACAGTAATAAGGGAAATCATTTGGATCAATAAGAAGAGTCCTATAATTACTTCATTGTACGTTTATGCAAGTCATAAAAATTTGAGTGCCAAACAACTAGAATTATAACTAGAAGGACACATATCAGTACATACTTTGACTCCATTTCCCAACAACCCCATTGCCCAACAAGAAGAAGGCACTAATCTTATCCATTTTAAAACCATATTTCATAAAATCTCATTTATACATTTTAATTTCTAGCTATAGGAGTAGGAAGTAGTAGTTAGTTTTATATTTGGATCATCTATTTCAAACCCTCATGCCATTTTGAAGTAGACCAGTAGAAGATGATTTTATTGAAATTTTTGTGATCATATGAGGTTGATGTAATTGGAAAGATTATGAGGGTGATTTAATTGAAAAAAATTGTTGATCAAACAAACTCTCCAAATTTATAAAAGATTTCAATCTTCTTAATAATCACCATTCAATCCTAAAGAATAAGCATTCATTGGTGAATAAGGGTACACCCACCCAGTCATAGAAGAGCCTAAAGAGCAAGGAATTCCAACCATCTTGGTTGATTCTGTTCATTGGACAAATCATTGTTGAACCTAATCATAAATCTTGATATGCTTTTAGGGTTTAACAATCTACAAATTTGAGAACCAATAGAAAGCATTTCCCATGAGAAAGGAAGAAAAATGATAAGGGGTATTGGTTATCTTTATTAATGTAATTGTTCTTGATTACATTAAAATAAGGGATGATGATAAATAATTATTAAAAATACAAGATGAAGCCAAAAAATTCTTCCAAGAGATAACCTATAATCTAAACATGGAAACTTTGGCTATAATTATGAACCAAGGGTTAGCCTTTAAATTAAGCATGCAAAAAATTGATTGGCATTCTTCCAAGGGTTAGCCTTTAAATCATACATGGAAAATTTGGTTGGAATTCTTCCTAGGGGTGGCCTTTAACCAAAATATGGAAAATTTTGGTCACATGAGAATTGTCCCCAACCAAATATACACCTTTTGTGGAGTGCATGCATTGGGAACTAGAGGATAAATTTATAGTTAAGAGGGTAAATGAGATCTATGTACTATAAGTAGCTTCTTTAGTTTTTCATATAACCTAATTCATTGAAGATTAAATTAGAAATTGTACATAAGGAACATGAGGAAATTAAGGTGAAGATTTTGAAACTAAAATAATCTTTGAAAGAAGAGAATTCCATTGTAAGCTAATTGCAAGCACAAATTAATAAGTTAAAATGAAAGACTTAATACCTCCCCCAAGTATTTTACAAACTAGCTTTGAATCTAGTAATGTAATAATCAAATTGAGAGAATAACTAAATGAGTTTTAGGAGAAAGTTTCATGATATAATATAAATATTAAAGACTTGATCAACAATGAATTCAAAGATAAAGTAAAAAACCTAATCAAAATGGCTAAAGAAGTATGAAAATATTATGAAGATATCCTTGTATATTTTGACTAAGAGAATAATTATGAGCCAAGTTTATTAGGGTTCATTGTTAAGTGGACCCATGCATATTCATGTGAAGGATATTTATAAAAATTCCAAGTATGATAAAATGATTACCTATAAGATATTTTTTGTTGATGAGCCAAGCAAGCTCTTGCATGATACAAATATAGTCATGGATAAGATAAAATCATATCTAAAGGAGAGGATCTAGGAGTTTCAATAGACTAGACTCTGGTATCCCAAACATTAAAATTTTGAATAGATAAAAGAATATCATGGTGGTTTGGAGGGAAGACTTTGAAAGCCCAATGTCTTTATTCACCAACCCATTCATGATAGATGACACAATTGATCTATATATTTAAGCTATAAAATTGATAAGATATTTACATTGGATACTAGAGTTGGTTTAACTTTATCAAAAAATAAAAAATAATGTTGGATGCTAGGAATGAAGCAAGTTTGAATAATGCCAAGGTGTTTGTTGATGTTGATTGGCCATGTGATGAGAATGGGAAGAATGGTATAATAATTTTATTGTAATGTACATATTATTTTAAATTATTTCATTTATTGAATGAGACACATACAACAATATGGAGCCACTTGGCTTATTGTACATTCTTAAAATTATCCTATAAAAAAATCAATAAGTGGTCAAAATAAAGAGAAACGAACAAATAAATGGCATGACCACTCATGGTAGTTGTTGAAGGTTACATGGATGATAGTGCATTGTCAACTTGAAAATTAACATAAGGTAGAGTTGATTTGATTGCATTTGGTTGACATAGGAAAGGTCACATGGTGAAGAAAGAAGGTTTTCCATGGGGATGCTTGAACTATATAAGGAAAAATAACACTCTAGTTTCCATAACATATTGAAATAAGAGGATATTTAGATATATCTTATCCAAATATGCTCTAGGAGAAACTTTAAAAAGTATCATAGAATTATGATCCTCAATTTTACCACATACTAAAGTCTAAAAAGAGGCAAGTAGGATGTCCCATAGATAATCAAACAATTATTGTAAGTATCAACAAAGGTTATTTTCTTTATGAGAGAGATTTATAGCTTAGAGGAAGATAAATATTTGACAATATCCAAGGCCAAGTCTAGTTGAAGTTGTCTCTCTCGAATGTGTTGTGGTGAATAATTTGATGCAATGGAAGGAATACAACTAAAAGATGAAATGGTCCTCAAGATGAAATAAATCTTAATGCTAAAGGTAATGGTCACTATTCTAGGAATATTCTACTTCATGTTTTGAGATGCACTTGCCATCTTGAGACAAAGAAACCTATTAACATCTTAGGAAGGGGGTTCCTAGGAACAATTTGATGACAATTACCATCTTTCATCTATTGTATATTTGAACATGATGCAATTTTTATTTTCCTCAACATATTTGGTGACCATAATGAATCCCTAACATCAAATTAATTTGCACTATTGGGAGAATTTGGCCTTAAGTGGCTCTTTATAGGTTCTAGCCACATTATAAGATTGTAAAATAATTTGACAAGAGTTAATCTCCAATAGAGACGATCATTTTATTTTTACTATAAATATAAGTTATTGGTTTTGTAATAAGGTATTAAAACTTTTTTTAAATGATTGTTTAAGAATAATTTTAAGAAAATTCGAGTGAGTTGTAGCAAACTTTTATTTTGTGAAAATTCATTGCACTACTAATTATAAATTCTAATAAATCAAAGTAGACCAACTTTTGTTTTTATGGTTTATTTTGTCTCCATTTTCTATTTGAATATTTTAGGAAATATGTCAAGTTCCTAGGTGCACACTTGTTGCACTTATTTTAAGGATAAGTTAGTATTTATTCAAGAAATACATATAAATATTTATAACTTAATATGTGGGGTGTTTAAACTAGAAATGAATTACTAATAATAAATTGAACCATTATGGATAAGAAGGTGATTGAGGATCTAAGTGTTGGATGTTGTGGATGTTTTTTTGATATGTGGTTGTCATTGATGCCAACACTATTAGCATTATTGTATTGAAGGCTGTATATGTCGAGGATATTGAGAAAATTGTTAAAGGAAGAGTTGCAGGTTTCCAGTGGAATAGTGAAGGTCATGAAGGTGTCTTGTTATATACGTTGAAGATCAATTGTTGTGGAATAAAGGGTTTATTGCTGAGAGTATCTAGATCATCTAGTGGAAGTTTCAGAGGTCCGCGTGAAGATTTGATCGTGCTATGAACAGTTGTGTTCTGACAGTATTTCTGTGGGTTCTATCAGTGTTCCTGATTGAAGTTTATGTGATTCTAGTAATTTCTATTTCTGTGGATGCTTCTCTGTTAGTTCTTGATATTTTTGGATGCTTCTAGATCATTGTCTATTCTTGTTGTATGTCCATGTTGATCGGTGTGCTCGTGGTCGAAGATTTTTCTCATGTATGTTCAGGTTTTCATGTTCTTGGCCAACATGATGGTTGTAACATGTTGCGGATCCTTGAAGTTTAAAATTGAATGATTGGCACACTCGAGGATATTGTTTTGGGTCTCATCATAATATTAGCCAACGATGTTTGATCCACATTGAAAATTTATTTGTAAATTTGGGCCAACATTGTAAATATATTTTATATGTTTTGGCCGACAAGGTTATTGATGTAACTCCATGTCGCAGATATATAAGAGCGATTGTTTGAGTGAAGTTAGTATGCATAAGAGAGTGAATGTATGCCAGAGAAAGTGTAGATGTGTGAATAGTGTTCTAATCATTTGATTGCAGAGAAAAGTGAGAAGAAGTTTGAGTGAAGTGTGAAGAAGGTTTTATGTGCTTAACTGGAACTGTAATCAAGCTTGTGTAGAAGCTATTTTCTTCGTTCATACCTTGTGGATCTAATCCAAATTTTTGTGTATTGTTGGGTAGTGAGCCCTCTTGTATTTGAGCAAAGGAGCTCTAGGAAGGTGTGCTCAATCGCATGTGCATTCCCATTATTTTTCTCATTATAATTTTAAATCGTGGTATAATATTGTGGATTCGAACATCCCAACCATGATTTTCTAATGTGGGTTTCCATGTAAAAAATCTTGGTGTTCTCTGTGTGTCTAATGTGATGATTGTTTATGGTTTATTATTCATTCATCAGATCTAAGATTAAGTTAAGTTTGAAAAGTTTAAATATTTAGTGACAACTGATTCACCCCCCCTCTCAGTTGTCTGTCCTTGTTTTTCCAACAATTGGTATTAGAGTAGGTTCATCTGAAGAAGTTTAAAAGCTTGAGGTGATCCAAGATGGCATCATATAAGGATAGTCCTAGATTCAATGGAACTAACTACTCATTGTGGAAAGCTAGGATGGAGTGTCATTTGAGGTGTACAGGAACCCTTATGAAGATTACAAAGAATCATCTTGTTATTCTCGAGAATGGTCCCTCCACTGCTAATGAGATTAAAGAAGATAAGAATAATTTTAGGGCTATGGAAGCTTTGCTGAGTGCTCTAACAAATTCAAAAATGACAAAGGTGATAGGTCTGAAGACAACTCATGAGATGTGGATGAAGCTTGGAAAATTTGTATGAAGGAGATGTACATGTGAAGATGGTTAAGCTACAGAGTTTGAAAGGAAAGTAAGAAAATTTGAAGATGGGTGAAGATGAAAATATTTCTTCTTTTATGCAGAGAGTCAATAAAGTAGTGATGGGTATTAGATGTGTTGGTGGTACCCTGGATGAGGAAGAAATTATAGCTAAAGTGCTTAGATCATTTCCTCCCTCCTACAAAGAAAATGCTCATGCTATTGAAGAAACCAAATCATTGATGAAAATGACAAGAGATACACTGATTGATAAACTTGTTGTCTTTGAGTTGAGAAAATTTGGTGAATATGTTCCTAAGACTGAAACTGCATTTAAGGCTACTGTATCTAGAAGAAACAAGCAAAGCTATGATCTAGGAGAGTGTTCCAGAAAGTCATTCAAGTATGAGGAAGAAATGAAACAACTTGAAGATGAAGAAAGAGAAGTAGAAGAATTGGAAGCACTGATTGTGAAGAAAGAAGGAAGAGGAAAAGGTAAGTATAAAGGAAAGTTGCCTATTAAATGTTTTTCTTGTAGTAAAATAAGTCATTTTGCATCAAGGTGTCCTAAAAGATTTCCTAGATCTAAGCCTTACAAATCTAGATTTCAAAAGAAATGTTACTATGCTAAAGAAGGAGTGACTAATGATGAGTCTGATAAAGATAATGGAAATGAAGATAAATGGGTGTTCCTTGCTATTAAGGAAAATGGTCCAGCTGGCTACCGAACCGCTAAAGCTGGGAGAAAGCCTTTGTAGTCCGGAATTGAAGAAAAAGATGAGTGGTTATTGACGGCTATTCACATCATATGAATGGTGAAAAAAGAAAAAATTTATAAGTCTTGAGAAGTATGACAGGTTGTAAGACCTGGAGATAACAATGCCGGTGCGGGATTCTGGGTGGTAGAGGATCTATTTGTCTCTTGGTGGTAAGCATAACATTGATGATGTTGTTTATGTTGAAGGCTTGAAGCACAACTTGCTGAGTGTTGGAAAAATTGTGGACAAGAGTTATGATCTTTAGTTCAAAGATGGAAGATGCAGGATACTTGGAAGATTTGGAAAAGTAATTGCTTCAGGTAAAAAGATAGAAGGTAATATTTTTCACCTGAATGTTGCTAGTGAAAGTTGTTTAATTGCTCAAGTAGATGAAAGCTAATTATGGCATAGGAAGCTATGCAATGTGAATTTTGATAACATTGTCAAAGTAATTTCCACTCAAGTAGTAAGAGATCTACGTAAGCTAGTGAAGCCTGCTAACATAATTTGCAAGGAATGTTAGATGGGAAAATAGACTAGAGTTTCTTTTTAGAGAAAACATCATTCAAATGGATTTCGGGAGTTGGTACATACTGATCTATGTGGTCCCTCCAGAGCCAAAAGTCTTCATGGAGAAAGGTACTTTTTATGTTGCTTATTGATGATTATTCTAGGATGATATGGGTTGCTTTCTTAAGAGAAAATGTGAAGCGTTAGAAAAGTTCAAAAGTTTCAAAGCTATGGAAGAGAATGAGAAAGGTATAAAAATCAAATACTTAAGGTCAAAAAGAGGTGATGAGTTCACCTCCAGGGAGTTCAATTTCTTTTTTAGAAGAGCATGGAATCGAAGACGCTTATCTCTAACCCCTCAACAAAATGGAGTTGCAAAGAGGGGAAGAACAAACAATTGATGCTACTAGAATAATGATGATTGAAGGAAATGTGCTTCACATCTATTGGAGTGAAGCTATAAGCACTGTTGTGTATACTTTGAACTGGGTAAATGTTAATGGTAATTCTGGTAAGACTCCTTTTGAAATATGGTTTGGTTATAAGCCTATTGGTAAGTATTTCAAGATCTTTAGAAGTAAATGCTACATCAAGAGAAATGAGGACATAGGCAAGTTTGATGCAAGAAGCAATGAAGGAATCTTTCTAGGTTAGTCTACTAAAAGCAAGGCCTACCTATGCTATAACAAAAGATTAAGAAAAAAATGGTTGAGAGAGCAAAATGTCAAAGTTGATCAGATTCTACAAAATTATTTGGATATCGGGTGGATATGATTTAGATGACCGTGGAGATAGCAATAAACAAAGGGAAGAATGCTCAAACACATAAATCATTTTCAAATCTGTGCCATATGTCTCTAGTAAAACAACTCAATTTGTTTCGGGTAAAACAGCAGTCGAAGCAAAGACAAGTGCAAGTGCAGAAGAAAGAACAAAAGAATCAAAAGTTCGAGAGAGTCCTAAAACTCCCAGGTATGTAAAGTTAAATCACTCTGAAAATCAAATTATAGGAGACAAGAATAAAGATTTGCAAACTAGAAGAAAGATTGCAGAAGAGTATTGCCTGATTTCCAAGATTGAGCCTAAAGATGTCAATGAAGCTTGCAATGATGAACACTAGATGGAAGCTATGAAGGAAGAACTGATGCAAATTGAAAAGAATGATACATAGATACTTGTTCCTAGACCTAAAGATAAAAATGTGATTGGTACTAAATGGTCTTTCAGAATAAGCTGAATGGACAAGATGAAGTGGTCCGGAATAAAGCAAGACCTGTATGTAAATGGTATTCACAAATGAAAGGTATTGATTTTGAAGAAACCTTTGCCCCTATTGCCAGAATTGAAGCTGCTAGATTATTTCTTGCTTATGCTGCATATAAGAACTATAAAGTCTATCAAATAGATGTGAAGTCAAATTTTCTAAATGGTGAGTTAGAAGAAGTATATATTGAACAAACTGTGATGGATTTCAACTCAACGATGGGCAACATGGTTTTTCATTAAAGAAAACCCCTATATGGACTCCTGCTAAAGTCTCCCCTGCCATGCTAGACTAGAAAATACTTAGTAAAAGCTTGATTCACAGCAATCACGCATCAACTTGTATTTCAAATTGGATCATGAAAAAGAGTTAATTATTGAGGTCTTTGTTGATGACATTATTTTTGGAGGAGATGATAATCTATGTATGAAGTTTGTTGATGAAATGAAGAATGAATTTGAGATGAGTATGATTGGAGAGATGAAGCTATTTATGGGATTGCAAGTTACTTAGTTAGATAAGCGGATCTTCATATCTCAGTCCAAATATGTGAGAGAGCTGTTGAAGAAATTTGGCATGGAAGACTCAAAGCCTATTAGTACTCCCATGGTAACTGGATGCAAGTTAACACAGAATGATGATTCTCCTAAGGAAAATCAAACAAGATACATGTCAATGATTGGTAGATTGCTCTAATTAACTCGTGATACAAGACCAAACATTATGAAATGTTGTATGTATGGTTGCTAGATTTCCGTGTGGGATCCAAAAATTCATGTGACCTTATAAAGAGAATCTCGATATCTAAAAAGGAACTGCTCATTTTGGACTTTGGTATCCTGGTTGATGATGTGATTTTACTTTGAATGCATACATTGATGTAGATTGGGTATGAGATGTAGATGACAAGAAGAGTACTAGTGGTGGTGCCTTCTTCTTAGGGAAGAAGTTGGTGTCTTGGTTGAGCAAAAAGAAAAATTCCATTTCTCTATCTACTATTGAGGCGGAGTATATTACTGCTGCAAATAATTGTACACTCAAGTGATGTGGATGAAACAGATGCTAAAAGATATCAAAGTAGTATATAATGAACCTATTGCCATATACTGTGACAACTCAAGTGCAATTAACCTATCAAAGAATCCAGTGCTACACTCTAAGACCAAGCATATATCAATCAAGTTTCACTTCTTGAGAGAGAAAGTGAATGAGAAAGAAGTCAGACTGGAGTATGTGCCTACCAAAGAACAAATTGCAAACATTTTCACTAAGTCGTTGGCGAAGGATAATTTTGAGTATCTTAGAGGGATGCTAGGGGTGATTACCCCTCTTGATATGAACTAGAGATACATTTATTTGCATCAATCCATCTACTTCATAGATATTTCTGTGGCTGCTACTTAGGGGGAGTAGCCAAATGTGTAGATATGTGGTTCAGAGCTTGTATGTGAAGATATGTTTATCTTTCCATTGATGTCGTTGGAGAAGAGTCATGTGAAAACTATTGCTTATTTGGGAGAAGAGCCTTGTGGGAGAAGCACCATGTGGAAGAGGTTGGGCGAAAGAAGAGTTAGAATCTCGTGGGAAGTGCTGTTGATTGAGAGTTGTGTTGATGGTGTTTCATCATGTAAGCTGCCATCAATGCCAAAGGGGAGATTTTGGATGTTGTGGTTGTGTTGTTGATATGTGGTTGTCATTGATGTCAAACCAGACTTATAGCATTATTTCATTGAAGGCCGTGCTATGTTGAGGATATTGAGAAAATTGTTAAAGGAAGAGTTGCGGTGCTATGGAACAATGAAGGTCATGAAGATGTCTTGTTCTGTATGTTAAAGATCAATTGTTGTGGAATAAAGGGTTTATTGCTGAGAGTATCTAGATCATCTACTAGAATTTTTAGAGGTCCACGTGAAAATTTGATTGTGCTATGAATAGTCATGTTCTCGATAGTATTTTTGTGGGTTTTGGTCGTATGCACCCCGATTGAAGTTTATGTGATTTTTGGTAATTTACTGGTGGATGCTTCTCTATTAGTTCTTGATATTTTGATGCTTCTAGATCATTCTTATCTCCCGTTGTAACGCCCATGGACCGGCGTACTGTGGTCAAAGATTTTTCCCATGTATGTTGATTTTCTGTTTTTTGGCCAACATGCATGGTTGTAACGTTGTCGATCCTTTGAAGTTTAAAAATTAAAATGATTGGAACGCTTCAAGGATATTGTTTTGGGTCTCCATCATAATATTAGACGATGGTGGTTATCCACATTGAAAATTTATTTGTAAATTTGGGCCAACATTGTAAATATGTTTTATATTTTTTGGCCAACAAGGTTGTTGATGTAACTCCATGTCACAGATATATAAGAGTGTTTTTTTGAGTGAAGTTAGTGTGCATAAGAGAGTGAATGTATCCCAAAGAAAGTGCAGATGTGCGAATAGTGTTCTAATCATTCGATTGTAGAGTAGAGTGAGAAGAAGTTTGAGTGAAGTGTGAAGAAGGTCTTCTATGCTTAACTAGAACTGTAATCAGGCTTTTGAAGAAGCTATTTTCTTAGTTCATACCTTGTGGATCTAATCCAAATCATAGGTATTATTGGGCAATGAGCTCCTGTATTTGAGCAAAGGAGCTCTAGGAAGGGGTGCCCTCAATGCATGTGCATTCCCATTATTTTTCATTATACTTTTAACAGGTATAATATTGTGAATTAACATCCAATCGCGGTTTTTCTCAATGTGGTTTCCATGTAAAAACTCTTGGTGTTCTCTGTGTTTCTGATGTGCTGATTGTTTATGGTTTATTATTCATTCATCAGATCTAAGATTAAGTTAAGTTTGAAAAGTTTAAATATTCTGTGACAACTGATTCACCCCCCCTCTTAGTTGTCTGTCCTTGTTTTTCCAACACTAAGCTCTACAAAATAGAGCCCTAGTTAATTTGATCTATCTAAAATGATGAATTACTTTTGTATTTATTTTGGGAAAGTCTATTTATGACCCTATTTGCGAATATGATTTAGGCACAAGTATTATTCTTTTTTCTAATCATGCTTTAAACTTCAATATGAAACACCTTATGAAGTGTAATTTATTTACGTTTCTTCATTGGCAATGCATTTAAAGTACAAAGGGTTGGTCTTTTTATTTTCTTATTTGAAACTCCTTTGCTCATTTATTTATAAAATTCATCAATTTTGTGTCAATAGAAGATCTTCTTGTAGTACACATGTTAAGTTTACATGATGTAAATTAGTGACAACAAATTGTGTTCAACTTTGTGCCTTAAGAGCATAACTTAGTAGCTACAATGAATTTCTTGTAAATATTTATATCAATTTTAGAGATCTTCATAGGATTACCCTCCCAAGCCTAGTAGAGCTCAATATGCAAGAGAGATAAACCATCTCTCATTATTTGGTCTATCCAACTATTCTTTTAATTATAAGCACTCATATTTCTCTTAAACTTGACCATAACCCCATAGGTTTTAAGCAATTTCTTCAACGAGTTTCTTAGAAAATTTGAACACTAAAAAGATTACCAATAGTCCTTATATTGGTTTACTAGACTTGCAAACCACAAATATCTCAATTAAGTTGATTTAAAAAAATTTAGGGTTTAACTTCATATGTACAAACTGGTTAATAATCCCTATATGCAAAATTTTCATTAGTCTATATACTTCACCCACAACTTAAAAATTGAAAGTATGCATAAATATCTAAAATTGACAATATGAAACTATATATGAGATCTTATAGTAGGAAAAAAATAATGAATTCACAATTAGATGAACACATATTTACAATTTAGTAGGTATAAGTGTGATCCTTTGTACCCTTAGAGGCTCTATGAACTAATAAATTATAAAATATGATGAATCCACATTCAAATAGGGAAAGGATTGGTAACTTGGATAAATAATTGAACTCCCCTTTGTACCTTTGAGCACTATGTAGATAAGTCTAGACTTTAATTAATTATACTTTCTAAAGATGATTATCACTATAATTTGAAAAGTCAGATAAAAATAAATAAGTGATGATCGGTGCCTAATCCTAAAGCAAGAAAGTCAAATTAAAGTTAACTAAAATAATCATACAATAAATCATTTTTTAGAAAGATTTAGTTGATGACTTTATTTTGGTAAGCTTGGACCCTTACATGCCTTTTCACCCTTGAAAATACACCTCATTCTTAGTTATCCATTTTCAATTCAACTATCCCACATATTGAGCTAGAAATACTTACATGTAGTATTTGAATACATACAAACCAGACATCGATTCAAATGAATCAAGTGTGAATATTAAAAATTATCAACTTCTTTGAAATAATTATAAAAAATAGGGACAAATTTAATTATATAGACAAAAATTAGTCATATTGATTCTCTGAGCTGAAATTATAAATGCAACTATAATAGATCACAAGTAAATAACTCAACGATGCACTTCTTAAAGTTTTAGAATGAATTCTTAAAAAATGATCAATTTTTTGGTTAAACTAACTACATTTCTTTCTAGAAATTTTACAATTTATATCAAACACAAAATACACAAATTGAAAATGATATTGACTTCTAGCTAAATCTAAATTCATTAATTTTTCTATTACAAAAAGAAAGAAAAATAAAGATATACTATAGAATCTTGCTACTCCTTTCTAACTTAGATTTGTACGATAAATTTCCATCTTATCTTAATTTACTTTTAATAAATATCTCTATCATTTTCTTATATATTTATCCAATGATACATAATAAAATTTGCCCCCTTATACATAACACTTTTAAAAAACACCCACAACTCTAAAATTTGTTGTTTGTAAAAATATTCTACTCTTCCAAGATGTATGCCCTTGCATATTCCACTTAACACATGAAAAACCCTTTTTCTCTATAAAATATTTTACTTCAAAAAATCTATACCTTTCAACTTTATTGAATTGATTTCATATATTATAATATATGAATAAAGCCTGAAGTGGGACCATTTTAAAATGGGAAGGGGTAATCAATTGAAAATCTGTCTTATTTCCCATGCGCATATATAAAATATGCCCGAGACAAGGCCCTTGTACATTATGCAATAACAAAACTATTCCTTATCAAAACATTACATCACACCCCAACTTATTCTTTCAATGCATTTGCTAATTTTGTCTGTACTTGTTAATACACCATTCAAGAAGTCTATTTCCTATGTAATGTCATCACCTCTCATTACTTCTATTTTGCATTACACCTACCTTAGAGTGGTTGTGCCCCATTCATATATGCATTACACCTGAATTCAATTCTTTTTAAATTTTATTAATTGCTGATGTGGATTCTTTAATGCCAATTTCAATTAAAAAAGTTCACAAAATTCCACACATGATTGACTACTCTCACATTGTTGTTAAGATAATTATAAATGCCCATTGATAAACATTTTAATGCATTTATCATTATAAATACCCATTGACAAACATATTAATGCATTTATCATTGTTCCCAACCTGAGCAAACATAAATGGATAATGTGGATGTTGTAGATCTAGTGGTGAATAATGTAATATATAAGTTAATTTAATGGCTGTCCCACTAGCCAATGGGTAATAAGTATATATTCTTTCTATTTGATGACAGATCACAAATAAGGTTTCACTGAAAGAATTAATGTCATCCATCAACTATTATAGCTTTTCATTAAAACTAAAGTTATCCGATCTTAATTTTTCATTTGTTAGATTGTAATATATCTAAGAAAGCTAAGATTTTGATTGGAGGAAGATATCTTTTTTCATTTGTTAGATTGATCATATGTGGGCATTTTTAAATGTCTAGTGTATCTATATTTGAGTTTTAGGGGTGAAAATTGTAATTTTTGAAAATAGAAGTTAGAAAATAAAATGTGGAAATGTGAAGTTTGTGATAGAAAAACAAAATTAGGAATTTGAATTTAGATTTGTATGGTGAAGTCAATGATGAGTGTTAAATTGAGATTGAGATTAAAATAAGAAAATAGAGAAAAGAAATCTTTATGTTCTTGTTTAAAAAAAAAAATTGTCTGGATATATATAAAAAAAGGTTATATGTTATGAAATACACCTATGTCTAATTTATAATCAATCTCATTTTAAAAATTAATACAAATATACAAACAAAATAATATGGAAAAATATCTGGGCAATAGATATTGAGTTACAAATCTATTTTTTAAAATTTAAAATTTTATCATTTTTGTTATGCATTATGGAATAAATGTCACTTTTTCAAAATACTCTTAACTATGAAAACAAATTATTAAAACTTATTTAAATAGTTTCACAAATAATTTTAATTAAAAAATATATATTTAAATTTTACATATAAAATCTCACAAATCATTACTTTGCATTATTATCAAATTCTTAATAGTTTAGTTGCTATGGGTGATAGTTAAAATTTAGTTAAGAATACTAATTTCAATGTCCTAATTTGACAAAAAAGTGGGACCCACTATTGTGGGATGACCTATACATAGCCATAGGATTGCAAAGTTAATATCACCAATCCTAACAGTAAGAGCTACAAAGGGTCCTATAGACTGGGCAAATGCTTCCATCAAGTTTAGAAAAATTGAGTGGGTGTTTTATTCATGTGACATGGGTTGCGATATTATTCATCATATCATCATCAGAATGTCATGTATGTCTACAATTTTAGACACTTACAATTATGAATCAAGTGTGGGTGTTCTTAGGTAAGTACATTTTAAGCTTATGTATTTTATGATTGAATTTCACTATCATTAAGGGATTATATCCAATTTACAATTGTTAGGGTTTCTTTTATTAGTTGTGTAGAATCTTGGTTAAAATTTGATTTAAATTGTTGGGGTATATTTTCCATCTTCATATTTGTGTCTATGCCCTTTTTGTACTAAAAAATATTTAGTTTATGAGTGCTATGTTACTATAAAACCTAGCATTTTTAAGGATCCTAGGATGGCATAAGAAATAATGACTAATCAAGATATAGTTAAGATCATTACTTGGGTATTAATGAAATATAATAAAGCTATTGTAAAGGGCCCCCTATTTATTGAGCACTTCATTGATAAGAAAATTGGCATTAGGGATCCTTTAACAACCATCTCAAGAAGAAACTTATTCAACAATGTGTTTTAGAAAAAGAATGCACAAAACTTATTAATAATGCATGGTGTATTATCCTCTCATTGGCTAATAAATCCAGTGCAATGACTTCATGCGATCAACTCAATAGATCAATTTTATCCCTTATCAAGTGATTCAGTAGTTACAAAGACTACATTTATATTGTTAAACTAGGGTTGTATCTTCTTGGATGATGTTGGTTTTTTGTGTATGTCTTAAAGACTTATAGGATTCTTAAGAAGTTGAGTATAGAAATTGAAATTTCTTGTTCAAGAAAGGATTCATATTAAATTCAAAAAGCTAGAACAAAAACTATAACTATTTTTATAGATTAATATCGATGTTGTGAGATAATTGTTAATTGCTATAGGTAATAGTTGCAAATTCTTTAGAAACAACTAACTACTAATGCAACACTAGAGTCACAATGTTACCTCAAGTAGACCCTTGCTTGGGTTTTTGTACTTGTGTAATTCATAGAGTTATCAACCAATCTTTCTATCTTTCATTCATAATGAATTGCTTTTCTTATTTCTTACAAAAATAATAACAAAATACTAGAAATATCACACACTATTTGATCTTTGACTAGCTAATCTTAGATAGACTCTTAACAACTCTAAATTTAGATGCCAACTATTTCCAAAGATAGGAAGAGGAGTATTTAATTTTTAAGGCACAAATAGGAAATTATAGAAAATTGAGTCCTAAAAAAACTATCCAAAAATAAATAGAAAATCAAAATCATTGGCATGCATAAACAAATGGCAAGTGTACACAATAAAAAACTATGTCTAGTCTTACCATAATTTGTTGCTCTAGAATTATTTCCTATCCTTCATGCAACATAATTAATTGATGATAATTTATCTATATGTTTTGGCTTTGACGACTGCATAATATCCTTTGGTTGTACGTGCTTGATCCTTAAGTTATGCATGGTTGATCTTGTAGTTGTGGGTCCTTAATAGTTCTTTGGCTACATGTTTTTTGTTTAATTTTCTACATGGTTGGTTCCTTCATAAATAATTATGCTATACTTACCATAATTCATCATAATGTTCATGCTATTATATTTCATAAATAACCATCTAAACATGCAAATATTCATCAAGCCATCAATTATCAAGTTCAGTGATTCATGCTTAAATATTAGTCACAAAGTTTTAGGAATGTTTAGGAAATATTTCAAAGAGTGGGAAATAAACATAACTAACAGGGACAAATGCTAGGCTCATCACATGGGAGCTTGAGTTAGCTGTCAATATTGCCAAATTGCTTTAATGACCCAAAATATTTAATATGAGTTTGTAATTGTTGTGATGAGAAGAATAGAAAGTTTGAAGGTATTGAGAGAAACATTTAGTTCTCTCAACAAATTTTTCATTGAGAAGGTAAATTAGGTAAAGGAAGGATGTAATAAAACCATTAAACATGCAAAAATTTTCCACTAAGAAATATTATTATGTATGTAGGAGAAGAAAATGGAAGAAATTTCATATAATAAATGAATGAGCCACAGTGGATTGCACGCATAACTGGACGATATCTTTTATTCACTTTCATGAGAATAAATAAGGTGGAGATCATGGCATAATTCTTCAAAATCGAAGAAATGCAAAGGATAATTGGAAGCCCATTCAATTATAGATACAATGTATATGGAAGTATCATCATCTGCTTTTTGTAAATTGAGGGATTTCTAAATCGCTCCATTATTAGCAAAAATTAAGAATAATTTGAATGATTATTTAATATTTAAAAAATCAATTATTATATGGATATATAGGTTTGTATTTTCCCCTATGTATTTTCCTATACCAAGTGTAATTACACTCCTAGAATATTTTAGACAAACACATTTTTTTTTACATCAAACTATGAACATTTCAAGAAGCATAATAATGATTACTTGCTTCCACCAATAAATTAACTTGTAGATTTCCATGTCCTCAATAAAGAGGGATTTAAAAAGTGAATGAATACCTCAAATTTGTATAAATATATTTCTATTATTATAGAGGCTATTACCCTAAAGGCTTCATTTACAAATTAAGAAAGAGAAGGGAGAGAAGTAAGTTTGAAGATGTATCTCTTGAACATGAAGAATTGATAAGGAACTATGAAGATATGGATAGAATTGTCAAGGAATGAATGTGGATGAAAATATAGTTGGTAGAGAATAAAAGAACCTAGTTGGAATAAACTTACAAGGGGGATTTTAGAGAAATCAAAGATCCAATCAAGGGAACTAGAAAAATCTCGGACCATGTTGGTACCCTTTCTTTTAACACCAAGGTGCCTACACCAGAACCACTTAAGCAAAAAGAGAAGCATGGTAGACTTGTTTACTCACATGTGCTAGTTTATATTGGTGTTCCTATCACATCAAAGGGACTAGTTATAGAACTGATAGATAAGAATGGAGAATAGAAAAAGGAAACAACATCCCTAGAAATTTTAGATCAACCATATGATAAAATTATGTCATCAACTATGGAAGCTTAGGTAGGAGTTCACTATTTAGTTGATCACTTAGTTGTTTATAGAGGGATTAGGGGAATTTATTCCACTAGCTAAAACCATGGAATTACAAACAAGTTGTCCTTGTAGAGAAGAGAATAAAATTACAACCCACCTTGGTCTCCTCTATTGGTGTGAAGCGAAAAGTATGTGAGGATTTTTTTATCTAATGATACTTTCATTAAGAAAATAGTATTAAATTTTTTCCTTGATAATAAATCCTAGGGAGGGAATAATTCTTGAAGAGTAGAAAATGCTTAAGGAGATGTTGTATAATGAAGTATAAGACATTGCTGAAAGCCTTGACTCTACATTAAAATCTAATTTCAACATTGAAAGCATTATCCATGAGAAAGGAATACCAATGGTAAGGGGTAGTGGTTGTATTTTACTACCAAGGTGGAGCAATACATATTTAATGACTCTTGATTAAATTAAAAGAAAGGATGATGATAAATTATTATTTAAAATCCAAGATGAAACCAATGAATTCTTCTAAGGGTCAACCTTTGACCCAAACATGGAAACTTTGGTTGGAATTATTCTAAAGATAATCCTTTTATGGAGTGCATGCCTTTGGAACTATATGGTAAGCTTATAGTGAGGAGGTTAGGCGTGATCTATGCACTAGAAGTATCTTCTTTAGTTGTTCATACATATCAATTAAATGAAGCTTCAAATAGAAGATCAAATAAGGAACATGAGAAGCTTAAGGTAAAAAATTTGAAACTAAAAGGGGCTTTGAAAGAAGAGAATTCTATGTTAATAAAATTATAAGAAAAAGCTTAATTAACTAGAGTGAAAGTTGTAATGCCTCGCCTAAAAATTCTACAAAATAGCTTTGAATCTAGTAATGTGATAACCAAATTGAGAGAATAATTGAAGGAGGCATAGGAGCAAGCTACATGATATAAAATAAATGTTCAAGACTTGATCAATGATTTATTAAAAAATAGAGTGCAAAACCTAATCAAAGTGGCTTAAGAATTATGGAAATATTAGGAAGATATCCTTGTAGATTCTTAATAAGAGATTTTTTTAGTCAAATTTATTAGCTCGATAACATGCTTAAGTGGCTCCCATAAGTATTCCTATGAAGGATAGTTGTAAAATTGCCAAGTATGCTAAAATGACTACCTAGAAAACATCTAATGTTTATGAGGTAAGTAAGCTCTTGCATGATACAAATGTATTTTGGATTAGATAAAATCATGTCTTAAGGAGTGGATCTAGGAGTTTCAACAACTCGTAGACTTTGGTCTCCCAAGCATTAAAAATTTGGATGGAGAAAAGAATATCATAATGTTCTAGAGGGAATACTTCGAAATCTTGGTGCCTTTGTTTGAACCAATATATTCATGATGGATGACATCATTGATCATATATCTTTAACAATCAAATTGATAGGATATTGGCATTAGATACTAGGGTTGGTAACTTTATCAAAAAGGAAAATACAATGTTGGATGCTAGGAATGAAGAAAGATTGAATAAGGCCAAGGAGATTATTGATGTTGATTGGTTGTGTGACAAGAGTGGGAAGAATGGTATAATAATTTTATTATAAAGTATCAAATATTTTAAATTATTTTATATAGTCCATGGGCCACATCCAATAGGATGTGACCACTTGTTTTATTGTACATTCCTAAAATTATTTTATAAAATAATTAATAAGATATCAAACTCAAGAGAAGCAAAAAAATAAATGACATGACCTCTCATGACAATTGTTGAATGTAATACATGGGTGACAATGCTTATTAACATGAAAAGTAGCATGAAGTAGAGTTAATTTGATTAAATTTGGTTGATATAGAAAAGGTCCCATGGTGAATAATTTTGTTTTCCATGGGGATTCTTGCACTATATAATGAGAAACAAACCTCATATTTCCACAACATATTGGAGTAAGAGGCTATTTGGATATATCTTGTCCAAATATGCTCTAGGAGAAACTAAAGAGTATCATGGAATTAGGATCCTCGGTTATCATAAACTAAAGTCTAGAAAGAGGTAAGGAGGATGTCCCATAGATCAATCAAAACTTACTCTAAATATCAACAAAGGTTTTATTTCTTTATGGAGAAATTGATAACATAGAGGAAGATAAAGATTTGACCACCTCCAAGCCCAAGTTTAGCTAAAGTTGTCTAGTGTGTTTGTGGTGAATATTTTGATGCAATTGGAGGAATATATTAAAGAGGAAACAGTCTTCATGATATAATAAATCTTCATGCTAAGGGTAATGGTCACCATTCTAGGAAGATTCTTCTTCATATTTAGAGATGTCCTTGTCATCTTGAGACAAAGCAATCAACTAACATCTTAGGAAGTGGACTCCTAGGAATAATTTGGTGGAAATTACCTTGTTTCATCTATTGTACGTTCAAGCATAAATGGATTGTTGTTTTCCTCAGCACATCTAGTGAACACAACGAATACCAAACAT
>VDFB02276396.1:0-14765 GCA_007258455.2 Sequoia sempervirens | reverse complement strand
TATCTCTTTTTATTCACTTTGGCTAGAGAATAACAAGGTGGAGATCAAGTATAATTTTTCAAATGAAGAATGCAAAGGATTGAAGCCCATTCAACTATAGATAATGTATATGGATAAGTATCATCCACATACATTTTTTGTAAATTTGAGGGATTTTCAAAGTTCCATTATTAAAGAAGTTGAGTTTTATGAGGCCTAATATTTTAAATAATGTAAAGTTATTTTTTAGGCCATTTCATTTGGCGCCACAAGGAAAAATTAAGAATAATTTGAATGATTATTTAATATTTAAAAAATCAATTATTATATGGATATATAGGTTTGTATTTTCCCCTATGTATTTTCCTATACCAAGTGTAATTACACTCCTAGAATATTTTAGACAAACACATTTTTTTTTACATCAAACTATGAACATTTCAAGAAGCATAATAATGATTACTTGCTTCCACCAATAAATTAACTTGTAGATTTCCATGTCCTCAATAAAGAGGGATTTAAAAAGTGAATGAATACCTCAAATTTGTATAAATATATTTCTATTATTATAGAGGCTATTACCCTAAAGGCTTCATTTACAAATTAAGAAAGAGAAGGGAGAGAAGTAAGTTTGAAGATGTATCTCTTGAACATGAAGAATTGATAAGGAACTATGAAGATATGGATAGAATTGTCAAGGAATGAATGTGGATGAAAATATAGTTGGTAGAGAATAAAAGAACCTAGTTGGAATAAACTTACAAGGGGGATTTTAGAGAAATCAAAGATCCAATCAAGGGAACTAGAAAAATCTCGGACCATGTTGGTACCCTTTCTTTTAACACCAAGGTGCCTACACCAGAACCACTTAAGCAAAAAGAGAAGCATGGTAGACTTGTTTACTCACATGTGCTAGTTTATATTGGTGTTCCTATCACATCAAAGGGACTAGTTATAGAACTGATAGATAAGAATGGAGAATAGAAAAAGGAAACAACATCCCTAGAAATTTTAGATCAACCATATGATAAAATTATGTCATCAACTATGGAAGCTTAGGTAGGAGTTCACTATTTAGTTGATCACTTAGTTGTTTATAGAGGGATTAGGGGAATTTATTCCACTAGCTAAAACCATGGAATTACAAACAAGTTGTCCTTGTAGAGAAGAGAATAAAATTACAACCCACCTTGGTCTCCTCTATTGGTGTGAAGCGAAAAGTATGTGAGGATTTTTTTATCTAATGATACTTTCATTAAGAAAATAGTATTAAATTTTTTCCTTGATAATAAATCCTAGGGAGGGAATAATTCTTGAAGAGTAGAAAATGCTTAAGGAGATGTTGTATAATGAAGTATAAGACATTGCTGAAAGCCTTGACTCTACATTAAAATCTAATTTCAACATTGAAAGCATTATCCATGAGAAAGGAATACCAATGGTAAGGGGTAGTGGTTGTATTTTACTACCAAGGTGGAGCAATACATATTTAATGACTCTTGATTAAATTAAAAGAAAGGATGATGATAAATTATTATTTAAAATCCAAGATGAAACCAATGAATTCTTCTAAGGGTCAACCTTTGACCCAAACATGGAAACTTTGGTTGGAATTATTCTAAAGATAATCCTTTTATGGAGTGCATGCCTTTGGAACTATATGGTAAGCTTATAGTGAGGAGGTTAGGCGTGATCTATGCACTAGAAGTATCTTCTTTAGTTGTTCATACATATCAATTAAATGAAGCTTCAAATAGAAGATCAAATAAGGAACATGAGAAGCTTAAGGTAAAAAATTTGAAACTAAAAGGGGCTTTGAAAGAAGAGAATTCTATGTTAATAAAATTATAAGAAAAAGCTTAATTAACTAGAGTGAAAGTTGTAATGCCTCGCCTAAAAATTCTACAAAATAGCTTTGAATCTAGTAATGTGATAACCAAATTGAGAGAATAATTGAAGGAGGCATAGGAGCAAGCTACATGATATAAAATAAATGTTCAAGACTTGATCAATGATTTATTAAAAAATAGAGTGCAAAACCTAATCAAAGTGGCTTAAGAATTATGGAAATATTAGGAAGATATCCTTGTAGATTCTTAATAAGAGATTTTTTTAGTCAAATTTATTAGCTCGATAACATGCTTAAGTGGCTCCCATAAGTATTCCTATGAAGGATAGTTGTAAAATTGCCAAGTATGCTAAAATGACTACCTAGAAAACATCTAATGTTTATGAGGTAAGTAAGCTCTTGCATGATACAAATGTATTTTGGATTAGATAAAATCATGTCTTAAGGAGTGGATCTAGGAGTTTCAACAACTCGTAGACTTTGGTCTCCCAAGCATTAAAAATTTGGATGGAGAAAAGAATATCATAATGTTCTAGAGGGAATACTTCGAAATCTTGGTGCCTTTGTTTGAACCAATATATTCATGATGGATGACATCATTGATCATATATCTTTAACAATCAAATTGATAGGATATTGGCATTAGATACTAGGGTTGGTAACTTTATCAAAAAGGAAAATACAATGTTGGATGCTAGGAATGAAGAAAGATTGAATAAGGCCAAGGAGATTATTGATGTTGATTGGTTGTGTGACAAGAGTGGGAAGAATGGTATAATAATTTTATTATAAAGTATCAAATATTTTAAATTATTTTATATAGTCCATGGGCCACATCCAATAGGATGTGACCACTTGTTTTATTGTACATTCCTAAAATTATTTTATAAAATAATTAATAAGATATCAAACTCAAGAGAAGCAAAAAAATAAATGACATGACCTCTCATGACAATTGTTGAATGTAATACATGGGTGACAATGCTTATTAACATGAAAAGTAGCATGAAGTAGAGTTAATTTGATTAAATTTGGTTGATATAGAAAAGGTCCCATGGTGAATAATTTTGTTTTCCATGGGGATTCTTGCACTATATAATGAGAAACAAACCTCATATTTCCACAACATATTGGAGTAAGAGGCTATTTGGATATATCTTGTCCAAATATGCTCTAGGAGAAACTAAAGAGTATCATGGAATTAGGATCCTCGGTTATCATAAACTAAAGTCTAGAAAGAGGTAAGGAGGATGTCCCATAGATCAATCAAAACTTACTCTAAATATCAACAAAGGTTTTATTTCTTTATGGAGAAATTGATAACATAGAGGAAGATAAAGATTTGACCACCTCCAAGCCCAAGTTTAGCTAAAGTTGTCTAGTGTGTTTGTGGTGAATATTTTGATGCAATTGGAGGAATATATTAAAGAGGAAACAGTCTTCATGATATAATAAATCTTCATGCTAAGGGTAATGGTCACCATTCTAGGAAGATTCTTCTTCATATTTAGAGATGTCCTTGTCATCTTGAGACAAAGCAATCAACTAACATCTTAGGAAGTGGACTCCTAGGAATAATTTGGTGGAAATTACCTTGTTTCATCTATTGTACGTTCAAGCATAAATGGATTGTTGTTTTCCTCAGCACATCTAGTGAACACAACGAATACCAAACATTGAATATATTTGCAACCTTTGGAGACTTTATCCTTAAGTGGAACTTTGAAAGTGCTAACCATATTATAAGATTGTAAAGCAATTGGGAAAGTGTTAATCTCCAATTGATCATTTTCCTTTTAATATAAATATAGGTTATTGGCTTAGTAGCAATGTATTATAAATTTTTAAAAAATCATCATTTAAGAATCATTTTAAGAAAAATTGGGTAAGTTGCAATAAATTTGTGTTTTGAGAAAATCCATTGCACCAATAATTATAAATTTTCCCTAGTAAATCAATAGAAGCCAACCTCTTATTTTATGATTTAGTTTTTCTCCATTTTCTATTTGAGCATTTTAGGAAGTATGTCAAATTCCTAGGTACACACTTGCTGCACTTATATTAAGGACTAATTAGTATTTATGCAAGGAATACATATAAATCTTTTTGAGTTATTATGTGGGTTGTTTAAATTGGAAATGGATTACTAATAATGAATTGAACCATTATGAATAAGATGGCGATTGAGGATCAAAGCTTTGCAAGATAGAACCCTAGCGACTTTTATCTATCTACAACTATGAATTGCTTTTGTATTTATTTTAGGTAAGTCTATTTATGATTCTATTTGCTAATAGGATTTAGGCACCAATCTTATTCTTTTTCTAACCACACTTTAAAGTTCAATATGATAAGTCGTACAAAGTGTAAATTTTATGTTTATTTATTCATAATGTATTTAAGGTACAAAAGGTTGTATTTTTCTTGGCTGATTTGAAACTCTTTTGCTTATTTACCTATAAACTCATCAATTTTGTGTCAATATAAGATCTCCTCAAGGTGTACACATTAAGTTAACACAATGCAAATTTAAATTAACTAACCTTCTTATAGCCATATTTAGTGTACATGTTAAGTTAACACAACACAAATTGAAAATGGTATTAACATTTAACTAAGTCTAGACCCGTTGATTTGCCTTTGCAATAAGAAGGAAAAATAAAGATAAAATGAAGAAATTTTGTTAAGTTCCTTTCTTGCTCAAATTTGCAAAATATTTTTTTCTCTACCCTTTTCTCACACAAATATTTATCCTATAATACATAATAAAATTTGTCCCCTTATGCATAAAGCTTCTCATAAAAAAGTGCTCACAACACTAAAATTTGTTGTTTGTAAAAATGTTCTACCCTTTCCATATGTATACCCTGAATCTTCACATTCTACTTAATACATTAAAAACTCTTTTTCTCTATGAAATATTTTCCTTCCATAAATATATACCCTTCAACTTTGTTTAACTGATTTCATATATTACAATACATGAATAAAACCTGAAATAGGATCATTTTAAAATCTAATATATATATATATATAAGACCCTTATACATTATGCAGTTCATAATAGTGGGCCAAATTAATAATCACAAAACTATTCCCCACGAAAATAATATTCACACTCCAACTTAATCTTTCATTGCATTTGCTAATTTAGTCTATATTTGTTAATACAACATTCAAAAGTCTATTGCAATTTGTAATAACCCCTATTCAATATCTGTTGGAAAATAATACTCCCAACAGTTTAACATAATGTATGTGTCATCTGTTAGACTTAGTTTGCCATCAATAGTCACATTCAGTGTCAATAATTTTAGTTTGTTGTCAAATTAATTACCATGATTATAGAAAGTTGTTGAAGTCAATTATATCTATAAATTTGTAAACTCTATTCATGAACACTATGCAATGCGTGTTTATTTATTGTTTCAATTTTTTAATAATATCTTCACCTTTAACTTAACAGTCATTACTTCTATATTATGCACCCTCTATTTTCCATGTTGATATTTATTATTTATCTATTATCCTTTAGTTTTTGCCTTTGTTTTGATCTGTACCCCTTTGTATTGCTTGCACAGACCAAAATATTTTACTATCATTCAATATGCTGCACCTACATTAGAGTGGTTGTGCCCCATTCAGATATGCATTACACCTGAATTCAATTCTTTTCTACATGTATTACCTTGTCGTTTGATATGATTTGCCAATAAATTTTATTAATTGCTGATGTGAATTCTTTAATGCCAATTTCAAATAAAAAGTTTACAAAATGCCACACAAACTTGAATACCCTCACGTTGCTATTAAAGATCATTATAGATGCCTATGGATAAACATATCAATGCATTTATTGCATTTATCACTTGCTCACAGGCCCACCTAAGGAACGCTTCAAATATAGCAAACATAAATGGATAATATGGATGGTGGTAGATTCAATGCTTGATAGAAGCCATCGAATAATGTAATAGTCCATTGCAATCTGTAATATTTTCTATGCAATGTCTTTTATCTTTAGTTGAGTTGTATTATATCACATTTAAATGGTTCTAGGAAAATTCATCGTCAGCAATTCATTGTTGATAATTCATTTTTAATAATTCATCGTCGTAGAGAATTCACCATCAGCAATTCATTGTCGTGGATAATTCATCCCATATACAGTTAGGAAATTGCTGGCGGTGAATTTTTAACAGTGATGAATTGTTGGCGGTGAGTTTTCTTAGAAATGAATTTTCCATGGCGATAAATTGTTGACGATGAATTGTTGGAAGTGAATTGCTGAGATAAATTTGCCTGAAAGCCATTTAAACATGCTGTGCACTCTATTTTCCATATTGATATTTGTTATTTATCTATTGTCCTTTAGTTTGCTACTTTGAAACTGTATCTGTTTGCCTGTGTTTTAATCTACATCCCTTTGCATTGCTTGCACGGTCCAAAATATTCAATATGCTGCACTTACCATTAGAGTGGTTGTACCCCATTCACATTTGGATTCCCCTGAAATCAAATCTTTTCCATATTTATTGCATTATCTTTTGATATGCTTTGCTAATAAATTTTATTGATTGCTGATATGAATTCTTTAATGCCAACTTCAAATAAAAATCGTACAAAATGCAACATAAGCTTGAATACCCTCACGTAGCTGTTAAAGATCATTATAAATGTTTATCAATGCATTTACCACTTGTTGATAGGCCCACCTCAGCAACACTTCAAATAGAACTGACATAAATGGATCACATGGATGGTGGTAGATCCAATGGTCCACAGAAGCCAGTGAATGAAATGGCATCATAAGGAAAGCATCGTAAGCAGTTTATCAGTTTTCAAATAGCAGTTTACTTTAAGTAATTTTTATGTTTTTAGTCATTATATAATTTTTAAATTCGAGATTAAATAAGCCATTTGCATCTACATCAGCCACCATATTCCACTAGTGAATATAAATTATTCAAAACTAGCCATCCTTCCCCACTATTCTCTATATCTATTTCAACAAGAGAAACAGGATTTTTCAGAAATAACCCCTTTTCATTTCCTGAAAAATAAACTTTAATGTTTACAATTACCACTCTATGCAAGTGGTCCAGATTGCCTAACATTATTTCCATCTAACATAGCTAATTCAAATACTTCATATCTTTGCTCAAAACATAATTATATAGTAGTTTCACATTGATAGTGGGTCCATCACATATTTTACTACCATCACACTGATATAAAATAAATAGGAACATAGAAGGGAGAAGATCAAATGTGTAAGGAATTTTTGTGGGTAAATGAAATGAAAGTTTTTAATGATGTTTACAAGGTTGAGTAGTCTATGGTATCCAAGAGTAGAACTATATAAATTGAGGTAAAAAATCTCCATTTAAAAATCCTTAACTGTTACTTGTGATTGTCACCTATTTCTTTATTAATATTGGAACTTCTAATATGAATTTTGATCATGTAATCTATTGTTTTTCTATCATCTTCTCTTCAATGAGGAGAATATTGTTTTAGAGGTTTTGTTATATTATGCATGGATTTACATCTAAAAAGGGATATACAAAAAATAAGTGAGAGCATTCATATAGATAAATATTTCTAAAATTTTCCTTTTTATAAGAGATAGATGCAAGGGACAAATTTTAAGGAGCTTTAAATATATTCTCACCATTTTCTTAGAAGAACTCATAAGAGAGTCATGAAGAATTTATGTATTTGCACAAGCAAATATTTTAGAAGAAAAAGAAATATTTGTTCATTGAATTTTGTTTAGCAAAGGAAAATATTTAAGGAAGAACATGTTCTTGTTGTAATTTCAAAAATTGCATACTCTATGATTTTGATATAACAACATAATTTGTAGCATCCATCCTCATGGTATGATTTTATAACCATTCAACCCTATCTTAGCCTTCATCTCATCCTTGGTTCCAACATGAGCTTGGTGTATCTATGTGTTTGAGTTTTTTTTTTTTTTGAGTAAAAGCATAAGGCCTATATATTTATATATAATAAAATAAGATTGTACATAAGATTGCATGATATATCATATGGATTTGCAAAATCCAAAAATTTCCCTAAACTATCCTTCAAAAAAACATTACAGTGCACGAGAAATACAAAATTCATAAGATTTTCCTCATACTATTTACAAATCTACAGAAGAAAACTTGACTATTTTGTATATCCGCCTTCCATCAAACCAACAGACCCAGGGATAAGGAAAAATTTCCAAAACAAGATTGCTTGCTAACCCTCTGGCTATTCTTCCATTCGAACAACTTGCACATAATTTTCATCTTGAACCTCTGCATTCTCCAGAGCTTGGATGTCATGGGTAGCAGGACCATCTTTTGTAGCTGGAACAAAGCGAGCATGCACCCCACACACACAAGAGCCATAGCCTACAACCAAATCATTTTCTTTTTGATTCCCCCAAGCCAAGCGTGGGTGAGCTATCAACCCCTTTTCTCTCATATTCACATTTTCTGCATTACCACGAGTAGCCTCCACTTCTACACGACCTACATTCGAGCTAGAGGACATCCCTCGACCCTTTGTCCCAACAAAATTTATGGGAGAATGTGGAGAGTGAGAGTTGAGGAAAGAGATAGCATACTATTTTTCCTTTATGGCCATATCCATGTTCACACAAACCCTTCGACAGTTCTTCCTTAATGCATTCAACAACCTACTATGCTTTTGTATTGTAGGGCCAATCTAATAGATTCATAAATTTCTTCGAACCCATGGCAGTGTCTAATAAAATCTCTTGGAAACAAACCTCCTATGTCCCCATCCCCAACAAATACATTATAACTTTGAGTCGCAATTAACAGAGCATTATTTTGAAGAAATTGGGGTTTGACAAATTGCTCTACAATTAGCACTAGCTCCTGGTCAGATTGTAGTAAATCCATGATATTTGAGAGGAAAACAAAGAGCACCTTCAAATAGTCATGGGATAGGTACTCTTCAAATGGAAGCTCTCATGGTTGCACCACCATATTCACTCTACAATTCTAGGGTTTGAAAGCCATCTTGCCACCTCTACACAACCAAATTACTTCACAGAGTGTGATAAATAAAATAGACCTTTGAATGGATGCAGCATAACAACCACCCGCACCCTGCATATCTTTTTGTAATTAAAAGGGAATATTTTTTTGTCATGATAAGGTGAGCCTATTAAATTCATCACAGATGTAACTTGTAATAGTTCATGCAAAACTTGCTCTCCCAACTCCTCTTTCTGTGTCGCACTCCTGATCATCATAGCTTCATGTACCTGCAAGACAACAAAACATTAAACAAAACCTTATGCAAGCAACACATGTCAAAAATTGGGAACGACTATCGTAAGCATATTTGGAGGTGTGCCTCACAAATCTGTTAGCGTGCTGATGATAGAAGCAATGTAATCATTAATCATTTATCAATATTGTTGTCGGCCGAATGTATCATCAATTAGAAGTCCATCACGAGCTAGCCATCTCGTACAAGATGATTCAACATTCCCCACCCTATCTGTTAGGCCAGTTAGGCAAGCTTTGCCACACATATCACACATCTTCCCCGTCACTATACCCTGAGCAGGTGCATAGGAGGTAAGAAATTTAAAGGCTTGTTTTAATTTCCTTTAGTAGTTGCAAGTTCTAGCAATTGAGGATAAAGCTTTGCTATCTCTTTGTGCCCTACTACCTCAAAATTTTGACCATCACATCCCATATTTGCAACCCTATCAGCCAATTTGTTGCCCTCTCTGTATGTGTGTGAAATTTGGACTTCATAAAAAGTCTTCATTATTTTCCAAGCATTCTCCAATATATAACATAGTCTCCAATTATGAATGGTTCTTTCCTTACTAGCATTGATTACAATCAGTGAATCACCTTCAATGTGCAGCTTATGAATGTTCATGGATTTTTCTAACTGTAGACCTTGAAGCATTGCTTGACCCTATGCTATGTTATTAGTGCTATTTAGCAAATGAACAACTTTAGCTGCTAACAAAGAACCTTTCCAATCCCTAATAACTACTCCTGATCCTAAAAAACCTGGGTTCCCTCTTGAAGAACCATCAAAGTTAAGCTCGAGAAAATCCTTTGTAGGAGGTTGCCATTGGATTTGACTTCTATCACCTTTTAATTGGGGGGAAATCATTTGAGCACCTTTGAAAGGAAAAGAAATAGATTCCCAATTTTGAAGAAGCTAATTGTCCCAATTCGTGAACACTGAAGATACATTCTTATGGCTTTGAACAAATGAGTTAACTACTCTTGAGATTGTTCGTTTAATCTTATTCTTAATTTGTATGATTGACTAGGATTGCTATCTAAAGATTCGTTTGTTTCTTTCCCACCACAAACTCCATATTACTAGAGTAGGAGCAACTCTCCATATACATGCAAAAAAGGAGGTTTTGAACAATACTGGTCACGCAGTAAACAAATCCCATAAAGAAGATGACATTGGAAAAGAAACATTCAACTTGAATTTGATGAATTGCCAACATTCTTGTGCCCACTCACACTCCACAAATAGATGGTCTACAGATTCATTAACTTCTTGGCAAATCAAAAACTTAAATGGTTCCACAAAGCCTAACTTACTCAACCTATCACTTGTTAGTATTCTTTTGCGAAGGGCAAGCCATGCAAAACTTCCCACCTTAGGCAAAATCATTGAGTTCCAATAGAAAGAGTATGCTCTATGAGACTGATTTTGAGCCACAGTTGCTGTAAGGGACTTGTAACCCTGCTTTACTCTATAGTTCCCATCCTTAGAAGGTGCCCAAATTAGTTTATCTGAACCTCCTGAAAAGTACACAATCCTCTCCTATTTGGAATAGATACCCCCTGTCATAACCCCTAATTATGAACTTTTTTAATTGTTCTACTCAACACTTCTACCATGATGATAAATCAAATTGGAGATAGAGGATCTCCTTACCTCACCCCTTGAGTATAACTAAAAAAACCAACTGGAGCTCCATTGATAACCACTGATAATTTAGCCCCTGATAAGCACGAACAAATCCATTTGCACCATTTCGAAGCAAAACCAAACGTTTGAAGTACCTAGATCAAAAAGTCTCAATCAACCCTATCATATGCCTTCATCATATCCAACTTGATAATGAAAGAAAACAAATTATTATCTTTGATAGAATGTAGCACTTCATGGGCTATGAGTGCCCCTTCAAGAGTTTCTCTTCTAGGTACAAAGCCCCCCTGTTCATAAGATATTATTTTTGGTAGTAGGGGTTGAATTCTGAGATAAATAGCCTTAGTGAAGATCTTGTATGTGGTGTTACACAAGGAGATTGGTCTAAAATCTACAAAATATTTTGGCTCATTTACTTTTGGGATAACCGCAATATGAGTAGTATTAAATTGTTTAAGCATAGAGCTTTTTTTCCTGGATTCTTCTAGTGCTAACAAAACATCAAATCCAACAAAATCCCAACACTTCTGAAAAATAGACTAGTAAAACCATTTGGACCTGGGGCTTTATCAGGTGATAATGAGAACACAACTTTCTTAATCTCCTCAAGGGAAAAAGGCTTCAACAACTGATCATTCTCCTCTTTTTGAAGTAACTTAGGAATGTTCTTGAGCAGCTCCTCACCATCCCTAAGTGCATAATGTAATTTATTTTCTAGTGCTGACAATAACTTCGAGAAAAACTTTACTCCTTCCTCCTGTATCTCTTCCTCCTTTGTCAAAACTTCCCCTGTCAAAGAAGACTGAATGGAAAACATAAAGTTTAAAGATTTCTTTATCTGAGTTGAAACATGAAACAATTTTGTATTTTTATCCCCTTCTCTTAGCCACAATTCTCTAGAATTTTCCCTCCAATAGATTTCCTCTCTTGCTATCAGCTCAACCCATTATGCCTACAAACCCTTATGTTGCTCATAAGTCATATCATCTAGCCCATTCTGAATTATAAGCTCATTAACCTCTGATAGCTACTTAAACACCCTTTCTTTTTCTTGAAATATGTTTTTAAAAACATGTTTGTTCCAATGCATAACTTGTGTCTTGATATGACTTAACTTTTTACTTAACTAAAACATCCATGAACCCATGCTAAAAGGCACACTTTTCCATCATTGATGCAACAATTCCAAAAATTGAGCGTGTCTGAACCACATCTTTTGAAACTTAAACGTAGATTTACCTTTAGCCTTTGGAGTATCTCCTTCAATGCTGAGGTCAATGGAAAAGTGATCCGAACCTGTGAATGATAGGATTTGAGAAGACAAAGATTGTTTATGTATAAACTAGTTTGGCGAGGCTAGGAATCTGTCCAATCTTTCTATAATTTGAAAGAAGCCTTTTCTTCAATTTGTCCATGTAAAACTACCATTCTATGGAATGATATCCATTAAATAATTATCTGTAATGAAGGTTGCAAAATCATCCATAACCCTTTGAGGAGGTAGAATACCACCTTTCTTTTCCTTCAAATTGGTGATAGCATTAAAGTGTCCAGCTAATAAAACTTTCATGTCTAAAAGACCATCCAACATGTCAAGCATAACCTCCCAAAACTTCTTTTTATCTCCTGTAGCAGTTGGAGCATATACATTTACCAACCAAAATTACAAATCAAAATGCCTAATTTTCAACAATTTCCAGTTCTTTTAATTTTGAATCAGTTCTACTACCGCTGTTTTTGGATTCCATAGCGTTATGAGACCCCCTAAAGACCCACTATTTTTGGGATTCCAAATCTATGTGTTTGAGTTATTTATATATAATTGTATATTTTTTATGCTATTATGGCATCATGTGTCTATTCTCCATCATTTCCAACCTTGATGTATTAGGACTACAACATGATAATGCAAATGTCTCTTTGACAATACTTTCATTATTTGATAACACTATCATACAACAAACATATCTCACAAAAATTTCCACCTTTCCACTTCTAAACATGCAAGCAAAATAGTTCTTTGATCTATTAGAAAATCTCAATAGCTAGTTTTCCCTTGCATGCTCCATCTTCCCCACAACTAATATTTCGATATCTTCAACATTCAAAAAGTCCCTCTAAGATCTTATAGGTATTCTATACCATTTTTAAAAGTTTCTGGAGTAGAAACATTCTCTAAGTTTAGTACTCTTGCAAGCTTTGTAACCACCCCGCCAAGGAACCCTAGAGGACAACACTAAACTAAATCAAAATAATGGAACAATTTTTTAAAAAAACAAATAACTATAGAATGCATAACATAACATGATAATCTAATCCTAGGTCCTCTAAGCTTCCTCAACTACATTACTCACAAATCAAGATTACTAGAATCATTTCATCACCATTAAAGGATAACATGATGAATTTAACATACAAGGTTAATTTTAAAGCACCAAATGAAATGATCCTAAATTACTCTTCCATAATGTAACAACTAATAATCAACATTAAATATCATTTTCTAGCTAACTAACATATGAATGATGCATTACTTTACAATACTCTTTACAAGAAGAGATCATCAATAATTGTTACATCATTGCAATAATTACAACATTGCTTCCTCAAGTACATGTAGGAAGATTACATTAAGAATTACAACAAAAATACAATCCAATATACAAATATAGGATAGGAGATCTTCTCAAACAGGAACAAGAACTGGAGTGAAAATCACAATGAACCATCTCCATGCACATGAACATGTAGCAAGAATACCCAATGGAGGAAAAAGAACCAACCTCCTGACCATGTGGAACCTTGAGGTCCACCCCCCGTGCTAGGAGATAACACAAGGTCCCACATCCAACAGACAGTCAAGAACGCAACAGGCTAATATAAACAAGGGCTATACATGACTCCAACACAACACTGTTAACAACACCAACATCACTTACAACACTTACATTACTTACAACACTTACAACACTTCCAAAGGAACTCACACAATAGAAAGATGCAATACAACTAGGGAATGCTAGACTGCAATAAGGAGGAGTGTCATCACATAGCTTGATATGGGTTTTCCTGGTAGATCTTCCTAAGCCTTGGCCCCCCACCCTGGGTTATCCTGGTAGCCTCTCCCAATCCCCAACCCCCATACAAACTCATGTGGAACCAACACACCTTTCATGAGGACAAGGCAGTTGATCTTGCCATTCCAGGCCTTCCCATCTCATCTCAAGCCCAAATGAGCACTTGAGCCATGAGTGAGGAATATCATTATCTTGTTTAATGTGAATTCTACCCATCCCCCTAATTCATTATTAAGGTTATCATTGGATTAAGAAACCCTCCAATGGGTTGTCCTGGACACCACTTTGGGTTATGGCCCCCATTGAGATCCACTCCCCCTACTTGCATCTAGTAAACCCTACATAGAGTAAGGAATTTTCCATCTTGCAAGCTTATCACAATCACATAAACGCCAGTAAAGACAACATGAACCCATGTCCCAACCCATAGCCACAATTCAACCATCATGAAGAGGTAGTACAACACTTAGGGTTTGCATTTCACACAATACACATATGCATACCCTTCAACATAATATCACCACAAAATCTCATGAATCCATGCATAGATAGGAGGCAACACCCTTAGGATTCACATTTCACACAATAGAAATGACCCACAACATAGCCAAACCACTTCCAAGGTCAAACAATCATAAGGACCAAACATAAAAATATACCCCTCCTAGACCTTTGGAAACCAACATACTAAACACACTTCCCAATGACACAAAAACTTAAAAAAAGTTTACACAAATGACACCCAACTTTCAAAAATTACATAAACACTTAATCCAATAATTCAGACACATTGTTTAATACAAACAATTAATCATACCATTATAACCATGAAGGAATTCCTTAATTAAGGCATTATTCACTACAAATAATTATATTTAAAACACAACTATAACATTAATTAAACAACC
>VDFB02276395.1:0-44551 GCA_007258455.2 Sequoia sempervirens | reverse complement strand
AAAGAAAAGTGAAGAAGAACTGAAGGAAAAAGTTGGAGTCAAGACAAAGGAAAGTGAAAGTTTCAAGAGTGCAACAAGAGAGAGTAGTCCAAGAAAAAATTGCAGAAGTTATGTAGGTTTGAAGAAGCAAGGTTGATGCAAATCAATCCTCAAAGGGACTTGAGGTCTTTTTCAAGCCAACTATTTGGTGCAGGAGCACCTAGTGAAGTTATGCCTCCAATAGGCAATGATGTAAATTTGAATTTTCAGTCATTTAATACTTGTAAAATTATCATGTGTGGACTCATTCAAGTGCATTTTAGTCTCTATTAGCTCTCTAGGAGGTTAAGGAAGTTAATTTCCAAAACTTGTCATTTTGTCACAAAAAGTGTAAAATTACACAAATATAAGAAGTTAAAGAGTCATTCTTGGTAAATGAGTTAATGGGTTGGTTGAAACTCAAGGGGAAGTCATATTAACTATTTTAATATCTTTATAAAGGCCTTGTGAAGGTGAGAAAGTCATTGAAGATTGTATCTTGTAGGAAATTTTGAATAAAGAACCTTGTTTTCTATAGTTACAACATTTTTCTTCTTGTTTGCAAGCATTGTACGGATAGTACAACACTCCTAGGTTGTAAATATTGATATGATTTCATAGTTGTTTGTGTTAGCACCCATTTGGAAGAGGTTTGAAATTTTCATCAAATTTTGAGGATTTAAGAGCATTTTGACTGTAAACTATTTGATAACCCCAATTTGAGGGTTTGAGAGTCTAGAGTGAGGTTTGATAACCATTCCACTGATGGAGGCTTGTTAAATTGGTGGAATGGGTCAATTTTGAGTGTTTTCCATTTTTTGTGTGTTGGAAGATAGAGGGAAAGTCATATTTCAAAGTTAATATGCTACCTCCATTGAATTTTTTGTGTTTTACAATGAAAATTGATGGCTCCAAGTTTGAATTCAGTGAAAATGCAGTCAAGAAGGTTAAGAAATAGTTCCTATAGTTTGTACAGACATATTTTAGCATGTTTGGGGTACTGGAAAAGTGAAATCAGCTTGGGAAGGTATATTTCCAATAAACCCCTATTTTAGTGAGTCTAAAATGGTCTAGGATGAGGGTTTTACATTTTGGTGAATTATTGAGTCTTTCAATCTCTCAAAGTTTTTCAAATTGAAGTTTTATAACCTATTGAAATTATTCCCAAGGTTATTTGTGGTTTTGGAGTGAAATAGAGGGTACTTTCTTTGTCAAATAGGCCTATTTGAAGCCTAAATGTTGTGGGACAGTCATTGTTTCTGATATTCTTTTCAAAAAAACATACCCTGAGTTTGAAGTATGGTATATTAAGCCAAAATGGGTTCTTGGAAATGTAATAGGTTTGTGGATACTCAATCTTTTCTAGGAGATATACCCAATTTTATCAATATGGACTACTATTAGTAGTTTTGGTTTTTGAGTACAAGCAATTGTGGATCTGATAAAATAGTGTTGTAAAAGAGAGTTTTTGCTTTTTTTCTACCTAAATCAAGATGATGGTGGTGTAAAAGAGTCTAGTAAGAGTTTTGAAGCATGATTTTATGATTTGGTTTCTCTTAGTCATGAGGAAATAAAGTGTAAAAGAAGGGAATTTTGTGGAAAGTTTAGTTGATCTCAAGTTTTAAGTGTTTGGTTTTAAGAACCATTGAAGTTTGTAGATGCTTTGCATCATGGGATACAAAAGGCTTGGGAAGGATTGGATCTTTCACAATAGGAAGAAGTTAGAAAGAAGACTGAAGAAGAGATTATTCAAGAAATTGAGCAAATGAATCCTATTGAAGCTAGAAGATTGGTCAAGGACAATGGGGTGTTGATGATTCCAGGATGGAACCTATCAAAAATAATTGATATAGATGCAATAAAGAATGACCAAAATGCTATGGTTTCTATGGAGAATTTTGATGAGAAAACTTTTGTTTCAGGATTTAGTCCCAGTTTGCATGCAGTAGCTATTTAGTCATTAACACCAGACTTAGGGAGATGCAGACTTAGTAGAACAATGACTGGACCTTCAGGAGACTTGATTATAGGAAGAGCTTCAGAAATGAAAACTCCATAGTCTACAAGGTGAACAATGCACATGGCCATGCTGAGCATCGACACTGCAAAAATCTCTCAGGCAAGATATATGAAATTGTTGGAGTTCAACACAACAAACTTGTTGAGGAATATAATAAAGTGAAATCTATTTTGGTCAAGGTAAGTTACAAGACCTTGCCTACTTCTTCATCTAATACTTCACCACAATATAAAGATACCTAAAAAATTGAGGATTAATGCATTGAAGAGTGAGCTTCAAGCAGTCAAGTCTGAGAAGAATAAGCTCCAGGAGAACATGAAGAAGAGTACAAAGGATATGGCCGAAGAGGTTCTAGGCCATAGATTGACCAAAGAAGCCCTTAAAGTAGAATCCAAATGGTCAGCTTATAATGGAATACATGAGGCATTTGAAAGGTTCCAACATGTTCAAGAGGTTTTCCAAAACACTTGGAATAAATGGAGCAACAAATTGAATAGTTTAAGGGAGATTCAAGCAAATGCAAAGGAAGACCCTGAATCTCTAGCAAATCTTCCAAACATAATAAGAGGAATTTAAATGATTGGTGAATTCATAGGCTCCCATGAAAGAATTGGTGGGAAGCTGCAAGGTAAAATCAAGGCCTTCAGGGATATGGAGGAACATGGTGTGCCCAAGATCCTTAATGAATATGGAACACTCAAAGATTATGCACTATGTAGGAATTTCTTTAGGCATCAAACTACTATAGGTCCAAAGATAACAAACATTGATGATAAGTTAGAATTAACTGTGCTGAATGGTTTAATTCATAAGCTCATTAGGATCTAGACAAACATGGGCACCTTTGTGAAAGAAGTGAGAGTAGTAATTGATGCATGATACAATGCATACAACACAAAGGTGTAGAAATTATTGGTTATTAGCTAGCCCAAAAAATATGAATATAAGGATTGGTTGGATAAATATATTGAATAAGCCATAGAGATGGTAAAGTGGATATAGAGCATGGTCAAGTATAATAAAGGTATGGCCTTTGAAATAACTATTTAATAAAATCTATGTCCTCTCAATTTGAAATACATGTGGTAATCCAATTGACTTTCTTTCTTTTCTATATTCTTCTTCTTCTCTCATGTTTCATGCTTTTTTTTTGAGTGAGGTGATGATGTGGATGAGGATATGAGTTCAATAAGCTTCTACAATTTTTTTGTCCTGGGTATCTGCAAGATCATGATGGGCCAAAAAGTGGCAATATGATGGGTATGTGGTTGATGACTTTTTTCTTACCCAAAATTGATGAAATGAAAATAGTTTTTAAAGGAGATTCTTAGCTTTCCACCAATATAAATTATGATTTACTTTGAATTTAACAAATTATTATTATTCATTTTCTATTTGAATTATGACTAAAGTCTTGATTGATAGGCTGATTGAAAAACATCTATAGCTTTCAAACGGTATCACATTTTTTGAATCTGAAACATGCATCACATGCTATGCTTAGCATACTATAGGATTAAAAAAAAATTTAAAAAAATCATGAAGTCCTAACCAAGTTAAGGTGGTCAAACATACAAGTTTTTATATTTTTTAAAAGTTGTAATAAAAATTCATAATTAATTATTTACTTGGAAAAAAATTACAAAAAAATATGCATCACATTGGGACATGAGTCCTCTATATATATAAAATCTTATTAAAAAACATTATCATTTTATTGTGGTTAGGGTGGTCAGACAAACACCTACTTCTTATTTTTTCCCTGGAATTTAAGTAAGTTACTGCATTGAAATTTCACATTTTTACCAAATAGATTTTTTTTAAATAAACATAGTAGTTTAGAAACTACATTCAATTTTCTACATATTCTATTCTTACATATTTTTGAAATAATATAGATAACTTATTCAAAATTTTGTGTCATGTTGCCTAACTTTGATTTTTCTGAATTTTTCACCACTTAAGGGCCTACTATTTCCATGATCTTGCACATACCCTCCTTTTGTATTTTCCCCCATTTCTTCAAGTGTAAATATAACCGCATAGGGGTTGAAATTAAATTAAATACTTTAAAATAAAAATTGAAATGTAATGTGACCAGTTGATAGTGTGTTTGCTCCCTTGATCTTATAAAAGGAAATTCAAGACTATTGTGCAAGGGTCTTTAAAAAATTTTCGTTGGTCTCTGGTAGTTTTAGCAAATATTTTCATGAAGTTTAACAAGCATAGAATGGATATAGAATTACTCATTTAGTCTTAGGTTATGAGTCTATATTTGCAATCAACTTAAATATTTTGCAACAATTATAGCATTTGGAAATTGATAATGGAAAATTTCATGCAGATCATCTCCTATGTATTTGTTCATGAATCAACAATAAAATGATCAAGGATTGTTTATTTGGTATCCAATTAATATGGTTGGATGTGTGTTTGCATTTCTTCTTCAATTCAAGTAGTTGACTAAAATGCTTTAATGTAGTCACTGGTTTGTGAGTTAATTTATAGGATCTTTAAGTATGTTATGTATGGAAACTTTGAGTTATGAATTTGCAATGCAAATCCATAATAGTCTATAAATGTTGAGTTCCTTTGCTATCGCATTACAATATGTTGTGAATTTGACCCCGTCACCCTAGGATAATGCATTGATTCTATACATCAAGTAAATTCAAACATATTTGATCAACTAGATCACGTCAAAGAACAAATCATCTAATTAAAATCATACTCATAATAATGATGGTTGTTTTATTTTTTATTCAAGTTGTCCATTCACTGCTCCAAGTTATAAAGGTGTAAAGGAGTTTCCAATTCTTTATAAATTGTCACTTGTAGAGTCATAGATATGAGAATGTTTTTGCTTAATATGTGATGTACATGGAGATCTTATGAAGGAATGTTATAAGTGCACTGTGGGATCATCCTCCCAGGTCTTGCAAAACTTGAAGTATAGGAGGAAAGCTTAATTTTTTTCTATCATTCGTTGGCCAACCCCTTTTAGGTTGCTAGTAATTGAAATTGGAAAATCCATAGGATTTCTTGAAGATCTAGTTAGTATTTAAAAGAGCCAACAAATATTTGCATAATTTTTTTCCCCAAATGGTCTAGTAAGTTATATTGATATTTTTGTGTTTTCTTTGGGGGAGAACCTTGTATGGTTACCTCGGTTCGATGGGTATTTATGACACATTCTAGATATTTCTTGATAGTAATGGTATTGACATAATCATATGAAACTTGAATGTGATGTATGGTAGTGTAATAAAATTTGGGATTAGTATAGTTGACTGAATTATTGTTCCTAGAACCTGAATTGGAGGCCTTCCCTTTTCCATGGTCATGTAATGGATCCATAAAGGCTTTATGATCACTATTAGAGGACTATTGTTGTCCATTGACTTCTATGATACCATTTTCAATGAGATCGTAAATAATGTTTTTCAATTGTCTACATGAAAAATTTTAGTGTCCTTTGGTGTGGTGATAGTAAAAAAAGGAATTTTAACCCCACCATGAAGGTTTGAATTTCCCTGGGTCATATAGTTTTACCTCAGAAAGTGTAATGACCTTATACTACAATATTGGTTTGAGGAATGATTCAATGGACTCCCCTAAGTGAGTATACTTGCGTCTTGTCGGAAATTGCCTTTGAGTGATTTGAAGGGAATTTTTTGTTTGATCTTGAACATGAGGTGGGTTGCTAGATGTGTTAGGTCCTCTAAGTGTTATTGTAGGACCAGTTTGTACTGCCTTTCAATTGACAACTCCGTCATTGGTGACATTTTTGTTGCAGGCCCAATATTTTCTCTTGTCATTTGAAGTGTTTTGGGCATTTTTTATTGTTTTATGTCTTAAGATTTCCTTTATCCATGAGGGACTTCTCAAGGATGGTTCCTTTTTCTAAGAGCTCAACAAACATGGTACAATAATGGGTTTGTAATCAAAGTTTCAAGTTTGTGTTCAAATTTTCCACAAACATGATAATCTTTTGTGGTTTAGGAATGTCAATAGGATAGTGGCTAGCCAAGCTCCTCCATCTTTAGAAGAACATTATGAATAAATCACCCTCTTCTTGTTTAGTGTGACATAAGGTGGCAATGGTGATATCATTTTCAATGTTAAAGGAAAAGTGGGTGATAAACTTGTCAGATAGTTCGCCCCATGATCAAATTACTATAGGTAGATGGGTGAACCATTCTAGGGCTTATCCTATGAGACTCCTTAGAAATAGTCTCATTAGATATGTTTTTTCAAAAGAAATGTGAATCAGGCCATGTGGAAATATCTCACATGCTCAATGTTATTTATTTTTACTCTATATTTGGGTAAAGTTTGCATGACATAATGAGGAGGAAAGGGAAGCATGTATAATGTACTATCAAATGGGTAGGGGCATAAGTCCTAGATAGAGTAATTCTTCTTAATTGAAAATTTCATGGTTTCCAATTATTTTGTTAGGCTAGAATTTTTTCAGCTAGGACATCATATTGAGTGAGTGATGTGTCAACAACATTTTCAACAACATTTTGATAAGGACCCATGTTCGTATTTTAAAATCCAATGTGTGTTGGATGTACTAGTGTTGACTCTAGGTATATATGGTATGTTTTGAGTTGGGATGTTATGGATGTGTGATGGGATTTGAGTTTGAATGTGTGAGGGCTATGAATTGTTTGTATTCACTAACCATATGAAGAAGGATTCATCTACATAGACCAAGCTAGACCAGATGATTTTGATAACTTTGACTAAGTATATGCAAAAGGATGCATCTACACATACCTAACCAAAGGTTCTTTGATAAATGTTTTCAAGGATTTAGTCTCAATGGTTTTGATGATTTTGATTTTGCCACAAAGCCTAGTATCAAGGATGATTTCAAGATTTTCCAAAAGGTGATGATGAGATGGATTTGTTTTGATGTTTTGGAGGATGGATGAAAAAGAGATTTTGATATGTTTTGATCCTAAGATGACCCTAAAAAGGTATACTTTTTTTGCTTAGACCTAGGTATTGAAGAGCATGCAAATGCCTCCTAATGACCTTTGTAAGGAAGAAATGATTTCATTTGAACATTCATTTTTGGATTTCCAACCAATGATTTATTTTTGGGATGGTGGGTCTTCAACACATATGAAAGTTCATTTTGCTTAGCTTTGCTTAATGTTTTTATTTTACCAAAAAAACTTTCTTCAATTAGGTTTTCAAACTAAGATGTCCAATGTGTTAATTTCTTCAAACCCCACAAGATATGTTATGTGGGAATTCAATGAACTCAATGCAAGGGTTTTCCTATAGTTTACTTAAGGAGACAAATTGAGATATAATCCAATGTTTAGAAACATCTAAGGATGTGAATCCCAAGGGAAAGCAATAACATATGGATTGAGTCAATTGTATTTGTCTTCGAAAGGGTTTGAAATTTGGATGATGTTAAGTGTTTGTTTTCATGATGTTTTCACTCAAGCAATGCATTTTGTAACCCAAGAATAAGTACAATCCTATGGATGTGTAAGACAATATTTGTTGGATTCCCACTTGGACAAGTCCAGCTACGCTTATCTCTAGTGAATGGTTAGATGCTTGACCCCACTGGCTCCCCTCCACGAAACTCACTTATATGGGGCAGCCAAGCATCAACACCCATGAAACTCCCATGGCATGTTTTCCATTTCTACTAGAAGACCATAAAAGTGTGGGGTGGCTTCAGAACGACAGTTCTTGCACCAACAAATAGATAGAAGGATTTTGGAAAATTATAGCACATGGGTTTTAGTAAGGACTTTCCGTTCATGGAGATTGACCCATACGACAAGAGTCCCCTTTTGGATCCATCTTATTGGAACCAACCGCGTGATATTGGCGTTTCTTCCAATATCCACATTTATATCCTAGCTGAAAATACTCTTGGCTTTAGAGTGTTACTGGTTGAGTTGTTCCCTTGGGTGAGTACTTTTTCCCCAAGGCAGGCCCTCTAGGAAAAACAAAAGCAAATGAAGAACAATATTTGTAACTCAATCAATCCTTGTTGGCAACAAGGAGAGAGAGTATATGCAACAAAGCCCCCACTCACACTCGCATAAGATTTTGTTCAATTTTTAAGCCCAAATCGAAGTGTGGAGGTGATTACTTTATCTTAACCCAAAGTCATGAAAAAGGCCTTTTGATTCTCAAGATCGCTCTGAAGCACGAGAGAAGCACATATGTCTTTCTCCAATGGCTTTAGTCTAAGTAAGCCCTCACAAAAACAAAGCTACAATTGTTCTTTTAAAATCCTCAAAGCAATATGTGAGTTTGTTTTAGAGCACCAAATCTCAAGTGAAAGACATTTGCTCAATTTGTTAATCCAATAAACGAAATCTAGTAAGTTGTTGATCCTATTGTTCATTTTAACCTTTGCAAGAAGAAATTGAAAGATTCTTTTTAAGCCTAAATGAAAACTAGTGTTCTAAGAATGAAAAGATAAAAAATTCTTAAGGAAGTGTTAACCAACACTTAAGTGTTTAGAAACACTTTGATTGGACAAATTATCATCACCATACTCCTCCTTCCCTTGTTTTCAATTTCCAACCTACAAAGAAGAAAAAAAGTTAGATTTTGGAAAAACACAGAAGTTAAAAACCAGAAAATAGAAGGTAAATAAATCATAAATCAAAATCACGTGCTAAAAAATTAAATTCTCCCTTTTACTATCTCCCAGCATCGCAACTCGTGAAGGCATTATTGTTTATTCTCCCAGCATCGCTCTCACAACACCGCTTACTAGTCAGTGACACTCTGTGTCAGGACAGAGAGCTCGATTGCATTGCAATTTCGCCCCGCATCGTAGTTTATGTCTAGTGTTGCTAATTTCAAAAATTCCAAAAAGTCCTGCAAGTCAACGAACACAGTGGTAGAGTTAAAAATTTAAATTTTTTGGTGGGATGAGTCCAACGGTGCAGTTTGATTTCAAGCAGTGCCATATAACGACGCTGGTGAGCCCGCGATGTTAAAATAGCGACACTGACGAGCTCGCAGTGCCAAAACAACGACGCTGAAAAGCCTGTGTTGGAATTTCTTGTGTGTGAAGAAAAAACACAGAATTTTCACAAAAATGTTAGAATTAATGATATCTAGCCCTCCTTCTAGTGCCAAATGTGCGAACCCTTCTCCTAATACCTACAAAACAACATGAATAAACGCAAGGAATTACAAGCTAAAAAAAAGATTCCCCATGAAATCCATTTGCAAATTCAAAATAGGAAAGAAAATGATGAAGAACACAATACAAAAGATAAAAATAGATTTAATCCTAATTTAAATAGCAAACATATGATCCCATGGGGGAATTGGTGCCAATTTGATGTGAAAATTGGCCCTTTCCCAATTCCTATGATAAAATCTTGATGTGTTGAAGATGATCTTGATCCACTTTGATGAAAGATGAGAACTCCAAGCCAAATCTGCAAAAGAGCCTAGCTAAGAATTCAAATGATAGATGGAAATGGCTCAATATTTTAGCATAATAACTTTGCAATGTTTGTGGATGATAAAATAAGGAGAGGAGCTCTTTATTTATAGGATTTCAAGATGGATGAATATCCAAATTTGAGCAATGTGGGACTAACATTCATCCAATGATATGATGCCACTTGTCAAGCTATGAATGGATGATGGATGTGCAAGGTTTGGGGTTTGTGCCAATAAATGCCAATATTTGAAATTCAAATTTGTTTAAATGACATGCAAGAGGGAAGGGAAAATGCAATAAATTCCACATGGCTCAAGGCAAAGGACATGTAAGAGGTTTTAAATGCCTTGTTGGATGTACATGTTGACTTGGATTTTTTGAATTCAAATTGACAGAATATTCCAAAATATGCCTTGTGAGGAAAATAGAGATTTAATAAATGAATTAAATATATTTTCATGTGCAACTTGCATTATCTAGAGGATGTGACATGAGATGAGGTTAAATTAATGAAGGGTTAATTAATTTAATAGGAGATTAGATGATGTGACTTATTTGACTCAGATTTATGGATTTATTTAAATCAAATAAGAGAGGAATATGATAAGAGGCTAATTAAATAAAGATTTTGATTTATTTAATTAAAAGGGATGGTGTTAGATTAAATCAAATAAGGTTTTAATTTATTTAATTTAATAGACTTTAGAGATTTAATCAAATAAATTGATTATTTAATTAAATAGGGATAATTAGATCAAATGGATTGATTTAATTAACAAGAGAGATGACTTGATTAGATAAAATGATTTATTTAATTAAGAGACAAATATCGATGAATTTAATCAAATAGGGAAATTTGATTAAATGGTTAGACCGAGGGATGATTCAGGGAGAAATGATGTTATTAAGTCAGGATTGAATGCACAATGTCAATTAGTATATTTTCAATGTCTACACATTCTATGCTTCACATTATATAGGATTTAAAAAAGAAAAATTGAATTTCATGAAGTTTTCACCCAGTTAAGTTGGTCAGACATACAAGTTTTTTAAATTTTTTAAAAGTTGTAATAAAAAATTCATAATTAATTGTTTACTTGGAAGAAAATTACAAAAAAATATGCATCACATCAGGACATGAGTCCTCTACTTATATCTAAAATATTATAAAATAATATTATCATTTTATTGTGGTTAGGGTGGTTAGACAGACACTTGCTTCTTCTTTTTTTACCTAAAATTTAAGTACTACTACATTGAGATTTCAAATTTTCATCAAATAGATTTTTTTTGTTTTTCAATAATCCTAGTAGTTTAGAAACTACATTCAATTTTCTACATATTCTATTCTCACATATTTTTGAAATAATATAGATAACTTATTCAAATATTTACGTCAAGTTGCCTAACTTTGATTTTTCTAATTTTTTTGCCACTTAACGCCTTGCTTTTTCCATGATGATCCTACAGATACCCAAACACATTGTGTATGTTCTCTCCTCACACCTTGTGTGATCTTGGAGACAAAAAAACATTTTCTTTTTCTTTCTTTTGTTTTACCCTTAGAGGGGCCTATCAAGTGAGACACATCCATACATAGAACTCCTTGGTGACTCCAACCAATTTTTCCCTCAAGTTTGTATATTAAAGGATTAGATGAAACATCAAGTCATCATGTTATTAGATTTATTCGTACAATTCCAATTAGAATAAGGAGGTACCTTTGCGTATAAGTTCCCCTAGTAGGTGAGGTTAAATTCTTAAGTTTCTTGTTGGATGCTCATGAGGTTGCATGCCCCTGAGTTGTAAATAAGAACCAAACTAGTTAGAAGCCCTCATTTATGATTGAATTTATTTGTGTCATGCTCAACGCAAGGGATGTAGCACCGCACCCAAAAATTTACTCACCATTCAGCTACCTTAAATGAGATGGGAATCCTTGGCTAAGCATAAGTTACTTGATTCAGACTTGTAACTTTTGAAGGAAAGGGTGATTGGGTCATCCTTCCATTCCAAGAGGCCCATATCTATCCACTCTCATAGACAAGAGGTGATACATAACCTAAAAGGGTTTCCCTCCCTTGTGTCAAAGGAGATTCCAAGCTATGGGCCTGATGATCATGCCATTGGTCATTGATCACAAGATAGGAAAGTGTCTTATGTGTATGATTTTATTCTATTTGCGCTAGACCTTTGGTAATTGGGGTGAATAATCTCCAAACATACACATTGTGAACACACTTTCATAAATTCATACCTACCAAGACAATTATTTTTAGAGTGTTTACAATGTTTTTCATTCAAGATTTACAAAAATCAGATAAAAAATTGAGTCAAAATCAATCAACTTCAGAATTTTAATTTTTTTTCCACAATTGTCATTGTTAACCACAATTGAACCTCAAAACACTACAACTGATAAAAACCAGAAGACCGCAAATAATAATTAGAACACTACAAATGCTTCCTATAACACCACATTTTCTAGCTATGAAATTTTCTAGGGAATTTTGAATCATCATCCTTTCTGATAAATTCCTAAGTACATTCTTGCTCTCAAACCTAAGACTTGGAACTTTCAGATTCTATCATTTTTATTTCATCTTTAGACCCACCTTTGCATTAGTCATTATCATGATAAGTCAAACTTTAGCTTGCATAAACCTTTGCAAACCATAGATTAGGGAGTTTATCAGACTTAGACTAGACCATAGCTACAAATTCATATTATCTTGACCTTATCCTTCAAAACAATTAATTTTTCCCTTTTTCCTTTAGGTTGGTTCCTCAACTCACAAGTCTTGTTTGAGAACACCTTGTCAACTTGTCATTTTAGTATTTTTCATTCTTAAGGTCATCGATAATCATATTTTTTTCTTTTCCTATCTTACTTTGATTAGAAACCTTTACTATAGGTTTACCAAAGGTATTTAGTCTTCATATTAGGTCCATCCCATCACAACATCATAGTGACATTATATCTTGCATCCTTTAGTCATAAAACTATTTCAGATTTTGATCATTGTGACACTATATTATTTACAATCTTGTCTATTGTCTCTTTGACTCTTTAGGCTAGTATCATCATTAAGCATCCCTTATATCTTGAAAAATCCAAAAGCATTGTCTACTTTCATACTTTAGACATACCATAGGTTTGATCATTGTGAAACTATCCTATCTACAATCTTGACCTTTTGTCACTTTGACTCTTTATCTTGGTATCATCATTAGGCATCCTTTATATCTTGAAGATAAAAAAACATAGCTTAGGTTACATATGTTAGGCTTAAATCAAATATTTGCATTGTCATTTCCTAGAAATCATATCAAACCTTCATTCCCCTTGCAAGTCTTTTTATGGTCAAAACAAGGTCAGAAAGGAAGAGAAAAGACATGGAATTCTTCCATGATGATGATGATGAAATTTACAACCACACTAGTAACATAAACTTTGGGTCCTCTTCAAATGAAGTAACTATACCTTTTAATACTTTTGAAAAATATAAGACGTTAGACATAACTAAGGATGAGATAGAAGCAATATCCTAACACTCCAATGTGACATGATTCATATTGTTTGAATAGGTGTGGGTAGATGCATCCTTCTCCCCACACATATTGAAATTATCATCCAACATCTTAGGGTCTTTTTGTTCAAAAATCTAAATCCAAATCCAAATTAGAATCAAGGACAAAATCCCAAAATCAAAAATCAAAATCCACAAGTCCTAAAAGCCTAGTATCTCATTCAAGATTTATCAAAAGCCACAACATTCGTATCATCCATCCCTAAACATCATTATCATATCATCCCCTTTGATCTTCAAGGCATCCTAAAAAATTCTACTTTGGGACATAAAATAGAGATCAATCCAAAGAATCAAGAGATTCATCTCCCATATTCTTGATCCTTGTTTTATGGTTCAAACGAGATTTCAATACAAGAAGAGTATGGAAGCCAACAAAGAAACACCTGCTTCAAGCTATCTTAGCCAAACAAATGCAGAAATGAATCCAGCTGAATCAAGTAATCCATTGACCCTCTCATCATCGCAAAATCCACAAGAAGAAAATCAAGGAGAGGACCTTACCTTTGGAATGTCTCGCAAAGAAATGACTGAAATGCTTCAAAATCTGGAGAATCATAAAATCATCAACATCATGATGAGACTCAACCCTTCGTTATACATGCTTGAACTAGCAAAACAAGGGGCCAAGTTACCTTTGGATTTTGATGTAAGTACCATAGTGGAGACATCTTTTCCACCAATCTCATCCACCATCCCCATTTCATCTACACCCCCATCCCAAAACATCACGCAAAACATTATGCAAATCAAACATCGTTTGCTCCAACCCAAACCAATGTTAATAAGGGAAGTGCATTTCTCAATGTACTTCAAAAACACCCCCTTGTTAATAATCAAAACGTGGATGCAAACACCAAATTGGAACAAAACATACCCGAAAACCCATTACATAAAAATGTTCCTCTCACATTCCATCATGATCCATCATCATCATTTTTTCACACAATGCCTCAAACCCCTCTTCTCACAAATTCACAAGAAGAGGGAGATATGTTCGGACTAGGGGGCATATTTGACACCACAACATTCTCACAAGGACTCGCACCCCTTACATTTCCACCTCTTCCACCATTGCCATTTTCATCCACATCACTCCTTGGTTTAGGGCTTCCCCCTCTACCAAGTATCAATCAAAACAATATCCCAACCATCAATCAAAGCATTGTACCAAACGCTCAAAATTTGTCGTTGATATCGCAACAACAAACAACAAATATGTAAGCAATGGCAACATCATCAAATATCCCTTTAGCATCACAAAGTATGGTCTCTCAAGGACCAATCACATCAACAGCACCATCCATCACGCAAAAAACCAACACCACCTTCACAAACACCATTCAAAATCCACCACCACCTCCACCACCACCAACTTCCACCACATCAAGTCAATATAACGCAGCATTGCAAGCCGCTTTCCAAAGAGGGTACCAACAAGTTCAAAAACAAAAAGCCAAACAACTAGCTGCTTAGCAAGCTACTCAAGCTGCACAAGCCGCATTGCAAGCATAACAAGTGTAACAAGCCCAAGCTTTACTGCAACAACAACAACAACAATCCGCTCAAGCTGCCCAAGCCGTGCAAGCATTGCAAGCACAAAGGGTCGCTCAAGCACAACTTTTATTGCAACAACAAACAACACAAGCACAAGTAGCACAAGCGCAAGCTCAATATCAGGCATAGCAAGCCCAATATCAAGCACAAGCACAACTTGTTACATAAGCAGCGCAAGTGCAAGCATATCAGCAAGCACTAAAGCAATACCAAGAGCAACAAGAAGCAGTAGAATTGGCAGCCCAACAACAAGCGTTGTTGGAACAACAACAAGCATTGTTGGAATAGCAACAAGTGCAACAACAAGCACAAATCTTAGTGCAACAACAACAAGATCAACATAAGGCATTGTTCATACAAAAGCAAGTGGAAGTCTACTTTGCTTGGAAAAACATACATATACCAATGAACACGTCAAACAACACACCAAACAACCCACCCATCCAAACCACGATTGCAACACCCCAAAACACCTTCATCCCACCCGCTAATCTACAAAATGATGTCACAACACAAATCAGGTTGCTCTCACAACAAGTGCTTGACCTTCAATAAGGGAAAACAACCAAAACACCAAGCAACTTGAGTCCCTATCCATTTGATAGGAGCCTAGAAATGAAACCATTCCCTAAGGGATTCAAGATTCCCAATTTGACAAATATCAAGGGATGGGAAACCTTAAAGATCACATCAGGGAATTCCAGGTTCATTGTAGGGAGGTCGCATATGATGATACTTATTTGATGTGGCTATTCCCTAGGAGCTTGGTAGGCCCCGCAATAGAATGGTTCTCTCGCTTACCTTCAAGCATTAGAACATTCCAAGAAATTAAAGATGCATTCATTAGGAACTACGCATGTAACATTGCAATGGATGTTAGTCTCAAAGAACTATATGCTCTAAAACAAGGAAAGAATGAATCTTTCGCTTCATTCCTTCAACGATGGCAATCTAAGGCCAATCAGAGCAAGTGGACCATGCCATAAGAACAACAAGTTTGCACCATCATAGCCAACCTTGAAAGCCACTTGGCATCACCACATATGATCAATTAATCTCCAAGGCGCATAGCATCGAAAGAGACCTTGTGACTCAACTTGTGGAATCAACATCATACCACGAATAGAAAAATAACCGCCCATCATCCAATTACAATGATAAACCTCGTATGTGGGCAAGGAACAAAAATGTTACTAATGATGGTGTCATTGATGCCAAGGTGGTCATTAGCGGTCCACGCCAACATAAACCCTCATAGCAAATCCAAACACAACACCAAAACACTCATCACAAAACATACCAACCTAACAACAATCCAACCATCAATAATCTCAATGACCAAAGGGGACCACCTCAATGCAAAACTTATCCCAAATGAAAATAGGCCATTTTGGGGGAACCACTTGAGGACATAATGAAAAAGTTGATCGACAAAAAACTCATCAAGCCTCTTACATTTGAAAGTTACCAAGAACCGGATGTGAAACCTCCTTGGTATAACAAGAATCAACTTTGCGAATTTCACAAAATCAAAGGCCACACCACAAAAAATTGTATGAGACTCAAAAATATCATCCAAGATCTCATTGACAAGAAAATCATAAATGTGGAACAACCTACCAGAAATCACGATCTTAAAATCTACATGAATCTGATGTCGAATCATGGAAACAAAAGGAATAAAAATGAGAAAGGGAAGGGCAGTGTAAATCATGTGTAAAAAACAGTTGTGGCCTCCCTAAATGAAGACTACATGGTCATCACCATCAAGGGCACCCATGTCGAAGATTGTGGAGTCACCACAAGAGGTGGCAAAGTCACCATCGCAGGATCATCCCAACCAAATAGAGTCCATGCATCCAGATCCATTCCTAATGGCTACAATGTCCTAGATCAACTCAAGAGAACACCAGCACACATCTCCATCATGGAGTTTTTAAAAATATCATCAGCCCATAAGAAGATCCTTGAGGAAGCATTAGCCTCATCCACTATCCCCGCAGATCTCGATGCGGAGCAATTCCAAGCTATGGTCAGAAATATCATAACACCTAATCTTCTTACATTCTCCAACCAATGTTTCCCCACCCAACTGTCTCACAACCGTGCACTTCACTTGGAAGCAATTGTAAACAAGAGAAAAATCAAAAGTGTCTTGGTGGATGGAGGTGCAAGTTTGAACATCTATTCTCTAAGCCTCGTCAAGCAGTTGAAAATATTAGAAGATTCCATCGACAAAGGAAAGGGCATCACGATAAGAGCATATGATGACCAAGAAAGAGTGTCTCAGGACATGATTAAACTCCCTATTCAAGTAGGGCCTACCATCATGGAAACCACTTGTCAGGTCTTTGACCTTGACTTGCCATATAATATCCTCCTGGGATTCCCATGGATCCATGCGATGAAAGTCGTAGCATCAACCTTCCACCAATGTGTAAAATTTACACATAATGGACAAGAGGTCACCATCCATGGAGATCCTGAACCGTTCGCATATTGCAAAAATATTGAGGCCAAATATTACAAAATCCCCCAAGTGCCAAAGAATGATGAGGGCCCATCCACACCATACATCAACCCTACCACTCTCGCATCCACTTCTACGATAGAGACACCCGCCATTCCCACCATTCCTACCATCTCCAACATCAAGCTCATGATCTAGGAGGACGGTTGTGGAAGCTAAAAGCTTCCTAACAATGCTTTTGTGATAGGAGAGCTACCTCAATCTCCTAGATCACGGGGACGTCCACAAGAAAATCAAGCTTCCACATCACAAACATATCTTGAAAACTATCCTAAATTCACAAGATGGGGAGATCTTGGCCATGAGGTTATTGAAGTAGATCCATCTCACATGTTGTATTGAGATGAAAGACCGACACCTGAATTACCAATGGATGAAAGAAGCAAGGGCCTACAAATGATGCTCACAATGGGTTACGACATAAATCAAAGACTGGGACAAAATGATAATGGGCTCATAATACCTATCATGCCAAAGACGTGACCCATAAAAAATCTTGGTCTTGGATGTACCCCTCTGAGAATAACCATACATGGTCGAAGCCCTCTAGTTAGAGCAGCTAATGTCTCTCCTTAGCCAATACTAGTACAAGTACACTCACCAATAGTCATAGGTAGGGACACACATAATTTCATAACTGAGCCCTATATTAATAGCGATGACGAAGATACCATATCCAATCTACCTAGGTTATTTGAGGACACCACCCTATGTATGATTAGCACTCTCTCCTTTGAAATAGACCATCCAAATCATGAGATCCATTTAGTGTACCCCCAACTGATCGACTATGACCAATGAGGACCACCAGTTCTCGATACATTCAAAAATGATGAGGTGCTCTTAGAATTCATGGGATTGAGGGATAACATTCCAGATGGAGATCACAAGGCAGGGTTTATAATGGAGTTGGACACACATGCCTATTATGAGGAAACAATTGAATCCTTTAGTTGGAAAAGTGAGAAACTAAGAATCATATCCAAGTCCTTGAGTGAAAACCACACTGTGGCACTCTCTGACAAGAAAATAGTAAAAAGAAAGGATGTATCCAATGGTGAAAACCTCTCTAAGGCACCCAAGGATGAAGGATTCAATCTTCATCTAAGAGCTATTCATCAAGAGAAGTCAGCAGTCTTGGCCAAAAAATGCAATCCTATCAACCTAGGGATAGAGGAGACCCCACATATCACATTCTATGTGGAATCACTATTGTCAGAAGAGCAAGAACTCCTAGCAGCATTTCTAAAGCAAAGACAAATAAATTTCGCATGGAGTTATGCTGACATGTTGGGACTTGATTCAGAGACTGTGGTTCATCACTTAGCAGTGTATCCAGAAGCAAAACCTGTCAGACAAAAGCTTCGAAAAATGCATCCTCAAATTGCTTTGTTAGTCAAAATGGAGCTCAAAAAGTTGTTAGATGCAGGGTTTATCCGACCAATTGATTATCCAGAATGGGTATCAAATTTGGTACCTGTTTCAAAACCTGATGGAGACATCAGAATTTGTATGGACTTCGGAGATTTGAACAAGGCATGTCCCAAGGATGATTTCCCACTTCCCAACATCGACATGATAGTAGACATGACAGCAGGGCATGAGATGCTATCACTAATGGACAGATTTTCAGGATACAACCAGATCATGATAGCAAAGTAAGATCAACACAAGAAAGCTTTCACTTGTCCATGGGGGTCATACTGCTGAAGCATGATGCCATTTGGCCTAAAGAATGCTGGAGCAACCTATCAAAGGGCCATGACATTAATATTCCATGACATGATCCACAAAATAGTCAAAGACTATGTCGACGACATTCTAGCTAAGTCAAGAAAGAGACAAGATCATATAGCAACCCTAAGTGCTATCTTTGACAGACGAGAGGAATACAAAGTTAAACTAAATCCTAAGAAGTGCTTCTTTGGCATACAATTAGATAAATTGCTAGGATACATAGTCTCTGTGAGGGGTATCGAGGTAGATCAAGAAAAAGTAAAAGCAATCCTCGAGATGGAATCACCAAAGACATTAAAACAATTGAGAGGCCTCCAAGGCTGACTTCAATCCATCCGATGGTTCATAGCACAACTGGCAGACAAGCAAAACCCATACTCTCACCTACTTCACAAGGGGGTAGCATACAAATGGGATACAAAATGTGAAGAGGCATTTAACAAAATCAATGAATACCTACTGACACCACCAGTGTTAATGCCACCTATACCAAGAAAGCCATTCATCTTATAGGTGTTAGCAATAGCAGTAACACTTGGAGCCCTTCTTGCTCAACATGATGAAAATGGAACAGAGAGGGCTATCTACTATATCAGTAGGACAATGGTCGGTCACAAGGTAAACTACTCATTTATCGAGAAAGCTTGCCTCGCAGTAGTGTTTGCATCCCAAAAATTCAGACATTACATGTTGGCACACAAGATAAAGCTCATTGCAAAAATTGATCCCCTCAAGTATCTCCTATCAAAGGAAATGCTCATGGGCAGAATGGAAAAATGGGTGATGATACTGTCAGAGTATGATATCGAGTTTGTAGAGAGGAAAGCAATCAAGGGACGGATTATTGTAGATCAAATAGCATAAGCACCTATTTATTCTAAGAATCCTTGTCTCAAAATTTCCATATGAATCCATTTTTAACCTCAACGTAACTGACCATTGGAAACTATACTTCGATGGTTCATACACACAACATGGATTAGGAGCTGGTGTCTTCTTCATCACCCCACAAGGGGATTGCATACTGAATTCATACAAATTGGCATTTCCTTGCACCAACAACATAGCGGAATACGAGGCTTTGACTATAGGTCTTAGGATAGTAGTGCAATGGAACACCGTCGCTCTCAAGGTGTATGAAGACTCTTAGTTGATCATAAATCAAGTCAATAATGAATATCAGACTAAGGATGATAAGCTCACTCCATACAAGAAATTGGTGGAGACTCTAAAGGAATCCTTCATTGACATAACATTTGAGCAGATTCCAAGAACCAACAACAGAGTAGCAGATGCCATGGCTACAATTGGGTCTCTATTAGACATCCCTCATAATGTGCCAAAATATGAATTTCTGATCGAGTAGCTTCTTGTCCCCACATTCAAGGTACCAGAATCAGAATATGTGTTTGAAATTGTTGGTCCATGTGATCCTTGGTATCATGACATCTATACATATCTTCGAATAGGAGTCATACCCGCCGACCTACCATCGAGTCTAAAATGAACCTTTATTAAAAAAGCATCCAGATTTTTCATCCTAGGTGATACCTTATACCGTAGAAGCATATAAGGTACCTTACTGCGCTATCTAAATGTTGAGGAGGCATTAATTTCTCTAACTAAAGTTCATAATGGTATATGTGGCTCACACTTGAGTGGGATGACCATCACACAAAAACTGCTGAGGATGGGGTATTATTGGCGCACAATGGAAAAACAAGCACATGATCATGCTAAGAGGTGTATACAATATCAGCAGCATGGGGACCTCATCCATGCTCCAACTCAAGAGCTTCACCCAATCGTCACACCATGGCCCTTTTTGCAGTGGGGACTCGATCTCATTGGGAAAATCACACCCACCTCATCCAATGGCCATAAATTCATCATAACTGCAACTGAGTACTTCACAAAGTGGGTGGAAGCCATACCCATGATGTATATCACTAGGAAGTAGATCTCAAAATGTATCCTGAATGATCTCATTTGTTGTTACGGTGTCCCACAAACCATTATCTTAGATAACGAGACACCATTCAAGAACTAGGAGGTTTGTGACTTGTGTGAGAAATTCAAAACCAGCATCGCTTCTCCACCTCATACTATCCCCAGGGCAATGGACAAGTAGAAGCCACAAATAAAACCATCCTAAAAATCCTCAAGAAAATAGTCAATGACCCAGGTCATGATTGGAACTTGCAGCTTAATCTCGCCCTCTGGGCTTATCGAACTGGCATCCTCACACCCACTGGTGCCACCCCATTCTCCTTGGTCTACAGATCAGAAGTTGTACTCGCCATTCAGATCGAGCTCCCATCCCTCAGAATATCATTGCAAAACCTCATCACTGATGAGGACTACTGGGTGTCAAGATTAAACGAGCTGGAGCTACTAGATGAGAGACACATAGATGCTTTAAATCACTTGCAAGTCTATCAAAATAGACTCAAATGGAGCTACAACAAGAAAATTAGAAGCAAGACTTTCCAAGTTGGAGAACTGGTCTTAAAAGAAAATTAGAAGAATGTCCCAAACCCAAGCAGCAAAGGCAAGTTCAAACCTAATTGGTTAGGACCTTTCATCATCACAGAAAGCTACAAAGCAAGGGCATATCAACTATCAACACCCAAAGGGCAACCTCTGCAGGATCCCATGAATAGCTCCCATCTCAAAAAAATTTATGCCTAAATCTTCCAGGGTATAAACAAAAAATACAAAAAATCAGAAAAAGTCCTAAAAAAAGGTTACTTTGGCAAAAACCTGGCAAACAAGCATCTTGGTGACAACAAAAAAATTAAAAAAACAAAAAATCAAAAAAATTCAAAAAAAGGATCAAAAAAATTGTCCTATAGTGAAAACCACTTTGGTGGCACTTTGGGCAAGTACCTCGGTGAAAACCTGACAAATAGGCACCTTGCATAAATAAGCACTTTCCATCAACTAGGATCTTTATGGCTTGACCTACATCATCCATCCATTTCACTTCCATAATTCATTGCATTCAATTCTCCATCCATCACTCATCCACTCGCATCCGCACCATAGCTTGGTCATGTGTTCGTATCATGGCCCCTCCTAATACTACTTGGCCCATCCTCAAGGTTAGTTTGTCCTGCCTTTTCAGAGTAGTCTATTGTATCACACTAGGGGCATGTTCTTATCAGATTGGCTTCGCGTATGATCTTAAAACCCTCAAATAAGAAAATCCAAAAACATTCATAAAAGTCTATCAAAAATCCAAAAACAAGGTTGTCTTGTTGAACTACATCGTCTCTGAGCTTGAACGTAGGCAAGGTTGATCTTTGATCATCCCCCGAGACATTTAGGTCAGTCCTATAGGAGTCTGTCATAATAAACTGGCATCTCATCATGTATATCATCATCTGTAAATCGGTCAAGTCATCAGTTGAACTACGTGGTCTCTATGTGTATAACGTAGGCAAGGCTAGTCTATCAACCAGCCCTCAAAACCCCTAGGATAGGTCTTTAGGTTAGTCTCTTGGTCAAAATCTCATAAAGTCCCAAAAACATCGGAAAATCAAAAATCAAAACATTTGTAAAAATCTCAAAAATACCAAAAACAGCCTCAAAACATTGCAAAAACATCAAAAACATCCAAATATTTGAGAAAATCCATCCACCTCATCTCGCTTGCACCCGCAATAACACCATCCATAACAAACTGATCGTCACCCTCAACCTTTGGTGAAACAGTTGGAAACAAGTCTAGTAGCTTAAAAGTAGAACTCCAAAACGTCAAGTCTTAAGTCTAAGTCAGTGCGTAAGCAAATTGGTCACCTCTTTGTATCGGTAACACATCATCTGAATCGGTCCCATATCAATCATCCCTTAGAGCACTTGGAGTAAATGAAATGATATGTCACCATCCACTAACATGTCCTAGGATGCATCCTTCCTACGATGGGCATTATCTTTTCGCAATAAGTTTCGGCTCTTATCCTTAGAAAACACATCCTCTTTCCGTTAGTGGTATTGAAGAGCATCATTTTGTTTGTTTACTTGGTCTTTATCTTTTGACTTATCTTATTTGTGCTCATTCCAAGGATTTCTCGATGATATCCCAAAATAGAGGATTTAGAGAAATAGGAATGGGGCAATGATCGTTATCTTTTGTCTGTTGTGCTTGTTGGACGTTCTTGCAATATAACCTCGGCGAATACTTTCTTTGTTAGGTATGTATGAAAGAGGTCTAGGGCAACTTGTTGACTATTACAGGGATAGGTTTACCTTTTCGTGTTTTGGTTTGAGGTGTTTGAAACTTCTAAAATACATCCTAGTAAGGTTTCCGTATGTCAGGTGTGACCAATAATACTCCTATCTGATTGTCAAGTCAAAGTCCATCACACTGGGTACAGTGCCATCCTGGTTTTCTATACTGTGATGCATCATACCACGTGTGCTATCAAACATAAGAAAATCTAGCCCTTTGAAAATCCCAATTCCTCGGCAAGTAATCATCATCATCATCATCATCATCATCATCATCATTTTCATTTGTGTCATCCTGTGTCTTGTTGAAATGACTTCTTCTTTTCTTACTAACCGTACTAACAAGGTACTATGATAGTTGATCATCATCACCATCATCGTCATCAGTGCATCCATAAATCATTAGCATATGGCATAAACATATCATATAGAAATCATACGCATTGCATAAGCATATCATATAGGAAACACATGCATTGTACTTATCATCATATAAACAATTTATCATAAACATTCTTCAATAGGTGCATCCATATCATTGCATTTCACCCATTACATCGCATAGCATTCATTTGCATTTCATATTACCATCTAAAACCATCACATAGCATTTACAAAAGCATTCCATAATCATTTTTTGCATAATCATAAGCAATAGATACATAAGTATTTAATTCATTAGGCATACATACTTGCATAAACATGAATGGCATCATCTCATCACATTACGCATCAGCATATCACTTTGCATTAACATATCATTACATCACAAACATCATCATTTAGGATAATAAAATTTGTTATTATAAGCATCTCATAACACTATTTCATTAGCATCATATCATGACCATCACATCATATCACATCCATCAATAAATCATCTCATATATAAGTATTTTCTACACACCATTGCATATACCATAAATCATATCATTTCACATATTGCATTAGCATAAAATAAACCATCATATTGACAACATCATTGCACATCATATCATAGGTGAACATAATATAGATCTATTATTCATAATCATAATGCCTACATCATTTAGAAATAAATACATCCATAGCATATAAAAGAAGCATCATACATCCATAAATAAAGGAGTACATAGTACATCGCATCGAAACCAGCTCATATATATATCATATCATCATATCACTGTCATAGTACAAATAATAAATTGGATCACTGTACATATATGTCAATCAGTACAAAATGCCCATCGGGCTATCAAAAATGAGCCCATAAGGCACAAAAAGTGTGTATCATCTAGATCACGCTCGATCTCTATAAATGCTGCCCTCGCCCCTGTCACCATGACCCTCTGGTGGTCTCTGGATGGCCCACTCTAAGTACTTAGGGACCCAGTCTGCTCTAGGTACAGTGTCATGGTAGGCCCGTTGGTAGTACTCTATCTCTAGAATGGCCTCCCTATAAGATCGTACTGACATTGTATCCTAGGAGGAGGAGGTTGTCATGCTCTTGATCTACTGCCTATGGCCTAGCTCTATGGCTGCCTATAGCTTTGCAGCCTATCTCTGTTGCACAGCCTAATCTCTCTCTTCTTTGAGCTGCTCTCTCTCAGCCCTCGCCTGATCTCTCTCTGCGATCACTACCTTAATCTAGGCCTGTAACTATGTAATTAGTGCATCCTAATTGTCTACCTATCCCTGTGGCCGTGCCCATGGTTGCATGTGAACCTAGTCCTCACCCTCGGCTTGTGGTGGTGGGACTGGTGGATCTTGCTACTAGTCCTGTATGTGGACATCCCCGTGACCTGGTGGGACTGGGGGCACCCCTGGTGGATCCTATGGGATCTTGACCCTTGGTCCTCACCCTCATCCTCGTCCTCTCCCCCTACCTCTAACCCTGCGTACCTCTAGATCCTTGCTTGGAACGATCAACCGAAGAGGAGGTCTGAACAAGTCTTTGTAGGCCTGTGTGGTCCTTGGATCTTCCAAGCCCTGATCATAAGCCCATGGTCAGGCTACCAACTGTCGAAAGCTGTCAACTACCTCAGAGGTAGGAATATCATCCCCCCATGCTATCTATGTCATGTTGCATGCAAAGATGGCTACATAACCATCATCTGGTCGATCCTGTGGCTCTCCAAACTGACAATGTACACACCCGAGCAGGTATCGCTTGATCATCGTGTGCTCTCGGCCCTACATGTATCGATCCTGGTGGTAGTAGAAGAGCTGAGCAGCATCGTCAGCCCATCCGGGCTAACCAAGGTATGGACACCAAGTAAAGACAAGTATCTCATCCAGGACCCGCCTCTAGTAGGGGATCACATGCTTGCCAGTGTGTGCGAAGAACACACTGCCTCTGTATAGTGCCACAAGGGCATCCTTTGCCCCCATCGGAACTAGAACGACCTGTGGATGTAGCACATAAATGTGCTCCCATGCCCAGATATGAAGAAGTGTCATGCAAGCCCCTAGTGCTCTGTCATCCACGTAAACATACTCATGTAGGTCCTTGTAAAGTGAAGCCAGAATGACGGTTCCCCGTGCAAAGTGAACTGGCTTGTCCCAAACCATCCTCTCCCAGCAGTATCCCCAACCTAGACTGAAATACCACACTCTTCTATCTAGGGCAACCAGACCTGAAATGATAGCTGCAACTTCCTAGTGGAAGGGAGGTGTGATAACTCTGTATCTCTCCAGCACGATCTATCCCTCGCAATAATTGATGACCCGTGTGGCGAGGACTCTGGTGCAACACTCGCGTCCCTTCTCCATGTCATAGATCACCCAACGACCATGAATAGGCAATTGTAGAATGCGCCAGACGTCCTCCAGGGTGACAGTCACCTCGCCAATGGGAAGATGAAATGACAAGGTCTCACTGTGCCACCTCTCGGCCAGCGCTGATAGCATCCCTAGTTGTGTTTGCATGGGCACAACATAAGCAATATGCCATAATCCTGCAACTCCCAGTCGGTCCTGGTCTCTGTCGCTCAAGTCCCATAGGACGCTCACCAAATCTCGCGACCGGTGCTCCTGAGAGTAAAGCTCCCTAGGCCTGTCCTACATCAAGGAAAGTCAGCATGTTAAAAAATTTGAAAAATTCCTAGCCTAACGCTCCAAGCTTGCCTCAAGCAGTGCAGTTTGTGATAGCGTCGCAGTTTTGGTTTCCCCAAACTCCGATGTTGGACCCTAAATCGAGCCAAATAATGCTGCTACAGTGCACTTTATCCCCAACATCGCAATTTTCATGAAAAGGGTGCCATCACGGCACACTTTTCCCAAACCAACTTGCCGAGCCCGAGCCCAGCGGCGGAGTTTCTAAACTCCAAACTGCATTGCTGTGGTGCAAAAAGGAAATTAGTGATATAGTTCAAATGCTGAGTGGTGCTATATTAGCATCGCTAGAGGCGAGAACTCTTTTAAAGTAGTAATAAATGTATTAAATGAAAAAATTAAGCTTGGGTAAGGGTCACATACCGGTGCCCCGATGCCAGGTGGGCGCTGGTAGGTCCAAACTCGGTCTAAAATGTGTAGAGGAAGCTGTCGTTGCACCATATCGCCAGAGGGTCAGAGCTCGAATCTCAAGGTTTGCTAGCACAAGTGTGAAAATGACTTGAAAGTGACCCCTCGGGCCCCTTTTAAGCCTAAAAATTAGGGTTTTTAAACCCTAAATAGCTATCCTGCTAGGGTTTTGGACCCTCAAACCTATTTTTGTCCATTTGAGGCTTGGTTTTCATAGTTTTATTGCATTTAGACATGTTTTTAGCCTCTCGGACCCCTTTTGGACTTGTCGGGTACTTTGTCACTTTTTATTTTTCGCGAGATTATCCAAAAAAATAAAATTTGTGTCTGATCTCTCGAGGGAGAATTATAATGGCATGTTTTCTCTCGCCATGCAGCAATGGGGCAAGTTTTTGAATATCAAAAAAATTTGGCTTTGATCGAGATTGAGTATTCTTTGAACCAACGCAACGAGTGCATTGCTTCAAAGAAGGGAAAAATGTAGACTCAAAAATATACTAATTGACATCATGCATTCGATCCTAACTTACTAACACCATTTCTCCCTGAATCATCCCTCGGTCTAACCATTTAATCAAATTTCCCTATCTGATTAAATTCATTAATATTCGTCTCTTAATTAAATAAATCATTTTATCTAATCAAGTCATCTCTCTTGTTAATTAAATCAATCCATCTGATCTAATTATCCCTATTTAATTAAATAATCAATTTATTTGATTAAATCTCTAAAGTATATCCATTAAATTAAATAAATTAAAACCTTATTTGATTTAATCTAACACCATCCCTTTTAATTAAATGAATCAAAATCCTTATTTAATTAGCCTCTTATCATATTCCTCTCTTATTTGATTTAAATAAATCCATAAATTTGAGTCAAAATAAGTCACATCATCTAATCTCCTATTAAATTAATTAACCCTTGATTAATTTAACCTCATCTCATGTCACATCCTCTAGATAATGCAAGTTGCACATGAAAATAGATTTAATTCATTTATTAAATCTCTATTTTCCTCACAAGGCATCTTTTGGAATATTCTCTCAATTTGAATTCAAAAATTCCAAGTCAACATGTACATCCAACAAGGCATTTAAAACCTCTTACATGTCCTTTGCCTTGAGCCATGTGGCATTTATTGCATTTTCCCTTCCCTCTTGCATGTCATTTCAACAAATTTGAATTTCAAATATTGGCATTTATTGGCACAAACCCCAAATCTTGCACATCCATCATCCATTCATAGCTTGACAAGTGGCACCATATCATTGGATGAATGTTAGTCCCACATTGCTCAAATTTGGACATTCATCCATCTTGAAATCCTATAAATAAAGAGCTTCTCTCCTCATTTTATCATCCACAAACATTGCAAAGTTATTATGCTAAAATATTTAGCCATTACCATCTATCATTTGAATTCTTAGCTAGGCTCTTTTGTAGATTTGGCTTGGAGATATCATCTTTCATCAAAGTGGATCAAGATCATCTTCAACACATCAAGATTTCATCATAGGAATTGGGAAAGGGCCAATTTTCACATCAAATTGGCACCAATTCCCCCATGGGATCATATGTTTGCTATTTAAATTAGAATTAAATCTAGTTTTATCTTTTTTATTGTGTTCTTCATCATTTTCTTTCCTATTTTGAATTTGCAAATGGATTTCATGGGGAATCCTTGTTTTAGCTTGTAATTCCTTGTCTAACTCATTTATTCATGTTGTTTTGCAGGTATTAGGAGAAGTGTTCCTACAGAATGTGACACATGTTTTGGATTCAGAAAATGTGATACCGTTTGAAAACTATAGATGTTTCTCAATTAGTCTATCAATCATGACTTTAGTCGTAATTTGAATAGAAAATGAATAATAATTACTTATTAAATTGAAAGTAAAGAATAATTTATATTGGTGGAAAGTTGAGAATCTCCCTTAAAATTAACCCTTTTCATTTCATCAATTTTGGGTAAAAAATAAGTCATCAGCCACATACCCATCATATTGCCACTTTTTGGCCCATCATGATCCTGCACATACCCGTTTGACTTACATTAGCATGGTGTTCATTAACATTAATACAACCATATGTGTGGGTGATAGTGCAAATTTCAAAAGATTTTTTTGATTCTCAAGATCACCAAATGGTGTGAAAGAAGAGCATACACAACTTAAGAAAAACACAAAACCACGAGACAATAACTTAGACAATGGTTTATTTTAGGCCCACAAATCAAAATGTGAGAAAAGACACTTCATGTAAAATTGTTGTTAAGTTTAAAGCCAATGAATGTAGAGAATGCAAGGTTAATTTTAAGCCCAACAGATTGAAATAATTTACAAGTTGTCAATTTTAAACCTTATGAGTGAGATAAAGCAAGTTGTTGCCAATTTTAAACATTATGAGTGAACATACAATTTTTTGTAAATTTTAAACCTTATGAGTGAGATAATGCACATTATTGTAAATTGTAAACGTTATAAGCAAATGGGTATGTGCAGGATCATGATGGGCCAAAAAGTGGCGATATAATGGGTATTTGTAGGGTATGTGGCTGACATTTTTTTTTCACCCAAAATTGATGAAATGAAAAAGGTTTTTAAAGGAGATTCTTAGCTTTCCACCAATATAAATTATGTTTTACTTTGAATTTAATAAATAATTATTATTCATTTTTCTATTTGAATTATGACTAAAGTCCTGATTGATAGGCTGATTGAAAAACATTTATAGCTTTCAAACGGGATCACATTTTTGGAATCCAAAACATGCATCACATTCTATGCTTAGTATAATATAGGATTAAAAAAATAAAAATTGAATTTCATGAAGTTTTGACCAAGTTAATGTGGTCAAACATATGATTTTTTATATTTTTCAAAAGTTGTAATAAAAAATTCATAATTAATTATTTAATTGGAAAAAAATTATAAAACAATATGCATCACATCCAGACATGAGTCCTCTACTTATTTCTAAAATGTATATAAAAAAATATTATCATTTTATTGTGGTTAGGGTGAATTGATTGAGACACCTACTTATTTTTACCTAAAATTTAAGTACCCTGCATTGAAATTTCAAATTTTACCAAATAGATTTTTTTTAAATAAACCTTGTAGTTTAGAAACTACATTCAATTTGCTACAGATTCTATTCTTACATAGTTTTGAAATAATATATATAACTTATTCAAATTTTAATATCAAGTTGCCTAACTCTGATTTTTCTAAATTTTTTGCCACTTAAGGGCCTATTTTTTCGATGATGATCGTGCACATACCCAGGCATGCAAGTTAAATTTAACCAAATGAGTGTAAAAATATTGCAAAATGAGTCAATATAGACAACAGGCCCTTCAGTGGCAAAAAATTCAGAAAAAATAAAGTTAGGCAACTTGACATTAAAATTTGAATAAGTTATCTATATTATTTCAAAACTATGTAAGAATAGAATCTGTAGCAAATTGAATGTAGTTTCTAAACTACTAGGTTTTTAAGAATCTGTTGGTGAGAAATTTGGGGGCCCTATCTGATGTTACTAAAACTAGAAAAAAATAGTAGATATTGCTCTGACCTATTTCCTAATGATATTATTAATAACATTTAGAAATAAGTAGAGGACTCATGTCCGATGTGATGCATATTTTTTTGTAATTTTTTTCCAAGTAAATAATTAATTATGAATTTTTATTACAACATTTGAAACATATAAAAATTGTATGTCGACCACATTAACTGTCCAAGTTCATGAAATTTAATTTTTCTTTAATCCTATATTATAAAGCATAAAATGTGATGCATGTTTTGGATTCCAAAAATTCGTTTGAAAGCTATAAATTTTTCAATCAACCTATCAATCAGGACTTTAGTCATAATTTAAATAAAAAATGAATAATAATTACTTATTAAATTCAAAGTAAAGCATAATTTATATTGGTGGAAAGCTAGGAATCTCCTTTAAAAACCCTTTTTATTTCATCAATTTTGGGTAAAACAAATCATCAGCCACATACCCTACAAATACCCATCATATCATCACTTTTTGGCCCATCATGATCTTGCACATACCCGTTCACTTAGGTTTACAATTTACAATAATGTGCATTATCTCACTCATAAGGTTTAAAATTTACAACTTGCATGTTCACTCATAATGTTTAAAATTCGCAACAACTTGATTTATCTCTCATAAGGTTTAAAATTGAGAACTTGTAAATTATCTCAATCATTTGGGCTTAAAATTAACATTGCATTTTCTACTTTCATTGGCTTTAAACTTAACAACAATTTTGCATCAAGTGTCTTTTCTCACATTTTTATTTGTGGGCCTAAAATAAACCATTATCTTTATTGTCTTGTGGTTTTGTGTTTTTCTTAAGGTGTCTATGCTCTTCTTTCACACCATTTGGTGATCTTGAGAATCAAAAACATCTTTTGAAATTTTCACTATCACCCACACATATGGTTGTATTAAGGTTAATGAACACCATGCTAGTGTAAGTCAAGTTCACATTGTGTATGTTCTCTCCTCACATGTTGTGTGATCTTGGAGACAAAAATCATTTTGTTTTTCTTGCTTTTGTTTTACCCTTAGACGGGCCTATCAATTGAGACACATCCATACATAGAACTCCTTGGTGACTCCAACCAATTTTTCCCTCAAGTTCATGTATAAAAGGATTAGATGAAACATCAAGTCATTATACTATTAGATTTCTTTGTACAATTCCAATTAGTACGGGGGGGTACCTTTGCGTATAAGTTCCCCTAGTAGGTGAGGTTAAATTCTTAAGTGTCTTGTTGGATGCTCATGAGGTTGCATGCCCCTTAGTTGAAACTAAGAACCAAACTAGTTAGAAGCCCTCATTTATGATTGAATTTATTTGTGTCATTCTCAACGCAAGGGATGTAACACCGCACCCAAAAATTTACTCACCATTCAGCTACCTTAAGTGAGATGAGAATCCTTGGCTAAGCATAAGTTACTTGATTTAGACTTGTAACTTTCAAAGGAAAGGGTTTTAGGTCATCCTTCCATTCCAGAAGGCCCATATCTATCCACTCCATAGACAAGAGGCAGTACATAACCTGAAAGGGTTTCACTCCCTTGTGTCAAAGGAGATTCCAAGCTATGGGCCTGATGGTCATGCCATTGGTCAATGATCATAAGATAGGAAATTGTCTTATGTGCATGATTTTATTCTATTTGTGCTATACCTTTGGTAATTGAGGTGAATAGTCTCCAAACATACACATTGTGAACACACTTTTGTAAATTCATACCTACCAAGACAATTATTTTTAGAAAGTTTACAATGTTTTTCATTCAAGCTTCACAAAAATCAGATAAAAAATTGAGTCAAAATCAATCAACTTAGGAAAAAAACAAGTTTTTTCCACAATTTTCATTATTAACCAAAATTGAACCTCAAAACACTATGAATGATAAAAACCAAAAGACCGCAAATAATACTTAGAACACCACAAATGCTTCCTATAACACCACATTTGCTAGTTGTGAAATTTTCTAGGGAAATTTGAATCATCGTCCTTTCTTATCAATTCCTATGTACATTCTTGCTCTCAAACCTCAGTCTTGGAACTTTCAGATTCTATCATTTTTTATTTCATCTTTAGACCCACCTTTGCATTAGTCATTATCATCATAATTCAAACTTTAGCTTGCGTACACCTTTTACAGACCTTAGATTAGGGAGTTTATCATACTTATACCAGACCATAGCTACAAATTCATATTATCTTGACCTTATCCTTCAAAACAATTAATTTTTCCCTTTTTCCTTTAGGTTGGTTCCTCAACTCACAAGTCTTGTTTGAGAACACCTTGTGAACTTGTAATTTTAGTCTTTTTCATTCTTAAGGTCATCGATAATCATATTTTTTTATTTTCCTATCTTACTTTGATTAGCAACCTTTACTATAGGTTTACCAAAGGTATTTAGTCTTCATATTAGGTCCATCCCATCACAACATCATAGTGACATTATATCTTGCATCCTTTAGTCATAGAACTACTTCATATTTTGATCATTGTGACACTAACTTATTTACAACCTTGTCTATTATCTCTTTGACTCTTTAGGCTGGTATCATCATTAAGCATCCCTTATATCTTGAAAAATCCAAAAGCATTGTCTACTTTCATACTTTAGACATACCATAGGTTTGATCATTGTGAAACTATCCTATCTACAATCTTGATCTTTTGTCACTTTGACTCTTTATCTTGGTATCATCATTAGGCATCCTTTATATCTTGAAGATAAAAAAACATAGCTTAGGTTACATATGTTAGGCTTAAATCAAATATTTGCATTGTCATTTCCTAGAAATCATATCAAACCTTCATTCCCCTTGCAAGTCTTTTTATGGTCGAAACAAGGTCACAAAGGAAGAGAAAAGACATGGAATTCTTCCATGATGATGATGATGAAATTTACAACCACACTAGTAACATAAACTTTGGGTCCTCTTCAAATGAAGTAACTATACCTTATAATACTTTTTAAAAATATAAGACCATAGAAATAACTAAGGATGAGATAGAAGTAATATCCTAACACTCCAATGTGACGTGATTTGTGGATGAAATAGTTGCACTATACCCTCAAGGATTCTTGGCCAAAATTTTGCATAATGGTGCCAAATTACCCCATGGCTTTCATGTGCACACACTTTAGGCAGAACCAACCCCAAATAAACAAATCAAAGGACATAACACATCTACTTGTAGTGGATCCATCACACAAGTGAATTTTTCCATTCCTTTAGGATGGTCTACACAAGACTCCACCACAATCCACATGTCCATATTTGGAACATAACCTATGACACAATCAGTGACACAATCTATGACACAAGCCATGCCAAAACCTTTTGGTTATACATCTACTCTATTTGGAACATCTAGTATTGTGAATGACACATCATAAAATTATTTTTGAAAAAATAAGAGGACAAAAATTCATATTCATGGAGCCAAGAAAAACAATACCAATACCAATACATCCCAATTTCTTAACACAATTATAATCCAATAAAAATATACAAAAGGGCCATTCCAATTGAACCAATACAATAAGGTAAAAATACTTCCAATTCTTTCCAAACAAAATTCAATACAAACATTCCACAAACCTCACACATTCAAACTCAAATCCCCCATATCCAAAATCAAATCCCATCATACATCCATAACATCCCAACTCAAAACATACCATATATACCTAGAGTCAACACTAGTACATCCAACACACACATTGGATTGTAAAATATGAACATGGGTCCTTATCAAAATGTTGTTGCAAATGTTGTGGACACATCACTCACTCAATATGATGTCCTAGATAAACAAATTCTAGCCTAACAAAATAATTGGAAACCATGAAATTTTCAAATAAGAAGACTTACTCTATCTATTACTTATGCCCCTACCCATTTGATAGGACATTATACATGCCTCCCTTTCCTCCTCATTATGTCATGCAAACTTTACCCAAATATAGAGTAAAAATAAATCACATTGAGCATGTGAGATATTTCCACACAGCCTTGATTGACATTTCTTTTGAACAAACATATCTAATGAGACTATTTTTGAGGAGTCTCATAGGATAAGCCCTAGAATGGTTCACCCATCTACCTATAGGTATTTGATCATGGGACGAACTATTAAGAGGGTGAGTTCTTCATAATGTTCTTCCATAGATGGAAGAGCTTGGCTAGCCACTGTCCTATTGACATTCCTAAACCACAAAATATCACCATGTTTGTGGAAAATTTGATCACAAACTTGAAAATTTGACTACAAACCCATTATTGCACCATGTTTGTTGAACTTGTAGAAAAATGAACCATCCTTGAGAAGTCCCTCATGGCTAAAGGAAAGCTTAAGACATAAAACAATAAAAAATGCCCAAAACACTTCAAATGACAAGAGAGAATATTCAGCCTGCAACAAAAATGTCACCAATGACAGAGTTGTCAATGGAAAGGTAGTACAAATTGGTCCTACAATCACATTTAGGGGACCTAACACATCCAACAACCCACCTCATGTTCAAGATGAAACAAAAAATTCCCTTAAAATCACTCAAAGGAAATTTCCTACAAGACACATGTATACTTAGTTAGGGGAGTCCATTGAATCATTCCTCAAACAAATATTGTAGTATAAGGTCATTACACTTCCTAAGGTAAAACTATATGACCCAGAGAAATTCAAACCTTCATGGTGGGGTTAAAATTCCTCTTTTTACTATCACCACACCAAAGGGCACTAAAATTTTTCATGTAGACAATTGAAAAACATCATTTACAATCTCATTGAAAATGGTATCATAGAAGTCAATGGACAACAATAGTCCTCTAAAAGTGATCATAAAGTCTTTATGGATCCATTACATGACCATGGAAAAGGGAAGGCCTCCAATTCATGTTCTAGGAACAATAATTCATTCAACTATACTAATCCCAAATTTGATTACACTACTATACATCACATTCGAGTTTCAGAGGATTATGTCAATACCATTACTATCAAGAAATATCTGGAATGTTTCATAAATACCCATCGAACCGAGGTAACCATACAAGGTGTTCCCCCAAAGAAAACACACAAATCTCAACATAACTTACTAGACCATTTGGGGAAAAAAATTATGCAAATATTTGTTGGCTCTTTTAAATACTAACTAGATCTTCAAGAAATCCTATGGATTTTCCAATTCCAATTACTAGCAACCTAAAAGGGGTTGGGCAACGAATGATAGAAAAAAATTAAGCTTTCCTCTTGTACTTCAAGTTTTGCAAGACCCAAGAGGGTGATCCCACAATGCACTTATAACATTCCTTCATAAGATCTCCATGTACATCACATATTAAGAAAAAACATTCTCACATCTATGACTCTACAAGTTAAAATTTGCAAAGAATTGGAAAATCCTTTACGCCTTTATAACTTGGAGCAGCGAATGGACAACTTGAATAAAAAATAAAACAACCACCATTATTATGAGTATGATTTTAATTAGATGATTTGTTCTTTGATATTATTTGGTTGATCGAATATGTTTGAATTTACTTGATGTATAGAATCAATCCATTATCCTAGGGTGATGGGGTCAAATTCAAAACATATTGTAATGCAATAACAAAGGAACTCAAAATTTATAGACTATTATGGATTTGCATTGCAAATTCATAACTCAAAGTTTCCAGACATAACATACTTAAAGATCCTATGAATTAACTCACAAACCAGTGACTGCATGAAAGAATTTTAGTCAACTACTTGAATTGAAGAAGAAATGCAAACACACATCCAAACATATTAATTGGATACCAATAAAACAATCCTTGATCATTTTATTGTTGATTCATGAACAAATACATAGGAGATGATCTGCATGAAATTTTCCATTATCAATTTCCAAATGCTATAATTGTTGCAAAATATTTAAGTTAATTACGAATATAGACTCATAACCTAAGACTCAATGAGTAATTATATATCCATTCTATGCTTGTTAAACTTCATGAAAATATTTGCTAAAACTACCAAAGACCAACCAAATATTTTCAAAGACCCCTACACAATAGCCTTGAATTCCCTTTTATAAGATCAAGGGAGAAAAAACACTATCAACTGGTCACATTACATTTCAATTTTTATTTTAAATTATTTAATTTCATTTCAACCCCTATGCAGTTATATTTACACTTGAAGAAATTGGGGAAAATACAAAAGGAGGGTATGTGCAAGATCATGGAAATAGTAGGCCCTTAAGTGGTGAAAAATTCAGAAAAATCAAAGTTAGGCAACATGATGTAAAAATTTGAATAAGTTATCTATATTATTTCAAAAATATGTAAGAATAGAATATGTAGAAAATTGAATGTAGTTTCTAAACTACTATGTTTATTTAAAAAAATCTATTTGGTAAAAAATTGAAATTTCAATGCAATAGTACTTAAATTTCAGGGGAAAAATAAGTAGGTGTCTCTGACCACCCTAACCACAATAAAATGATAATATTTTTTAATAAGATTTTAGATATAAGTGGAGGAATCATGTCCTAATGTGATGCATATTTTTTTGTAATTTTTTTCCAAATAAATAATTAATTGATTTTTTATTATAAATTTTAAAAAATATAAAAAACTCATATGTCTGACCAACTTGACTTCGTAAAAAAATCTTGAAATTCAATTTTCTTTTTTCTTAATCCTATATTATGTGAAGTATAAAATGTGACACATGTTTCAAATTCAAAAAATGTGATAGATTCATTTGAAAGCTATAGATGTTTTTCAATCAACCTATCAATTAGGACTTTAGTCGTAATTCAAGTAGAAAATGAATAATAATAATTTATTAAATTCAAAGTAAGAAATAATTTATATTAATGGAAAGCTGAGAAGCTCCTTTAAAAACCCTTTTCATTTCATTAATTTTGGGTAAAAAAAAGGTCATTAGCCACATACCCATCATATCGCCACTTTTTGGCCCATCATGATCCTGCACATACCCATGAGCTAAAACCTATAAAATCACTTAAACCAAGCAAAATTTTGAGAAATAATGAGGTAAAAATTATGCAATTACTTCATTAGAACCTAAAACTAAGACCAAAAACCAAAAAAATAGCCTAAAAACTAAAGAAATAAAGCCCTATAAGGATTTTCCCCAAATATGAAGCAAATGTGTCACATGAAGTCATAGTTGTAGCTTTCTGATAAAAGTAGTTACATCATTTCAAGCTTCAAATGTGTTGTTCCATACTGATGAGGTCACAGCCTGAGACTTAGAAAATAACCCACAAACAAGAGAATAATTTTATTATTTAGAAAATGGAGCTTCTTACATGCAGAGGATCTCAAATACCCAAAAAGTTCTACAACACATGCAAGTTACAGAAAGCTACAGAATAACCCTTTCGCAATATTCGAGCTTGTCCCCAATAAGTTACCCAAAAATTAGAAACACACCCATAAATAGAGCTCCTCATTAGTTTGGAGCCAAAACAACATTCAAATTTGAGTTTAGGCAGTTTGGCACCAAAAATTTACATGAAGTTCAAATTTCAAAAGAGCATTTGCAATTGTATCTTCTAGAAAGTGCACCAACTTCCTGGGGCCATAACTTTTGATCTAGGACTCCGATTCGCAAACCATTTGAACTATTGGAAAGGTTTCAAAGTCAATAACATGCTCAAATTTTGCTACATTGATTTTAGCAAGTTTCGGGGCCAATCTGAGAGCTCTAAGTGCCTCAAATCTAACTCGAAAGATTTTCAGGTGCAAATCTGGGAAACTAAAACTGAAATATCTTTCAACCCAGGAACCGAAAATAAAAACCATAAATTGGGAATTTCATTATGATGAAAAAGGTATCCAAAAATGTAAAAACATCTAAAAATTGAGAAACTTGAAATTTAGCTATTTTTGGGTGATGCAAGATTGCCCTTACACCACTGGATGCTCCTGCATCAGACACCCAGGGTAATTTGAGAAATGAGCCCGCCATGTCTTAGATGGTGGAGGAAAACCCAAATGGTCAACCTCTACCTTAGGAAACTAGGATGAATCTTCAATAGGCCTTCCTTTCCATTTCACCAGGTATTATTCATACTGCCTGTTCCTGGTACTCCTTCCCACACGACTATCCAGGATTTCTTCAATCTCCTTTTCTAAAGTAGGTGTTGGAATCCCACACTGTTCCATCGTTGGTACTTCCTCTGCGCCACCTTCATGATACTCTGTTAAATCTAAAATGTTGAACATAGGGGAAATGTTGAATCCATCTGGTAACTACCTCATATGCATTCCCTAAATCATGCCTCTTCAAAATTTTACAGGGACCGAACTTCTTCATCTTGAATTTGTTATATGTTCTCACTGGAAACCTTTCTTTCCTCAAGTGGACCATCACTTCATCACCAATCTAAAACTCCTTATACCTCCTCCTTTGATCTACCTTAGCTTTATACTGCATATTCATCTTATTAATATGTTCTCGTACCTTCTCATGTATATCCTTGATGTGTTCTAGAAAATCTTCAGCTTCAACACTTATTTTCTTCTCTTGGTCCATCTTCCTCAATTCTGGAGCTGTTATGGGGCTACCTCCATACACAATCTGGAATGGTGATCTACCAGTGCTTCTGTTGATAGAATTGTTGTAAGAAAATTCTGCCTAGGGTAAGATCAAGTCCCATCCCTTGGGTTTATCTCCTACCAAACATCTCAGTAGGTTACCCAGACTCCTATTAACAACCTCTGTCTCCCATCTGTTTGTGGATGGTGTGCAGAACTGAACTTTAACTCTATCTTCAGTTCTTCCACAAGGTCCTCCAAAAGTACCCCACAAATTTGGTGTCACAATCTGAAACAATACTCTTTGGCAGACCATGTAGCCTCACCACCTCTTTGAAGAACAAGTCAGCAATGTGGACTGCATCATGGGTCTTCCGACATGGAATGAAATGTGCCATCTTCGAAAACCTATCAACCACCACAAAGACTGAATCATTCCCTCATTGTGTCCTTGGCAAACCAAGAACAAAGTCCATACTTATATCCTCCCATGGCCTCTCTGGTACAGGTAAGGGCTGATATAAGCCTCTATTTTGGCTCACTCCTTTAGCCATCTGACCTACCCTACAGCTTTGTACAAACTTCTTTACATTCTGTGACAACTGAGGCCAATAATAATGCTCACTGATAATGGTAATGGTCTTATCTCAACTAAAATTATGTCCTGCCATTCCTCCACTATGCTTCTCCTTTATCAGGTTCTCTCTCATGGAACTCCTCGGGATACACAATTGACTTCCCTTAAATAACATGCCATCCTAGATTATGAAATCCAGCCACCTTGTCCTGGCCACTATAATGTGTTCCTGCAAGCTTTCCAAGCCTCTACAAAATCAAGATCTTCTCGTGATACGTTGTCTTGAGTTCATTGAATCCAACCACTTCAATTCTGCATCTTTGTCATCAATGTATGCCTCCTACTTAAGGCATCTACAACCTTATTTGACTTCCCACTCCTATGTTTCAAAACAAAGGTATAACTCTACAAAAACTCTACCCATTTCATATGCCTCTGATTTAATTTTCCATGACTATTTATGTACTACAAGGCATGATGATCAGTATATAGAACAAATTCGGCAAAAAATAATGTCTCTATTTCTTTAATCCTTGAACTATCACATAAAATTCTTGATCATATACATAATACTTTCTCTTGGCATCATTTAAATTTTCACTGAAATAGGCAATGGGCTTACCTTCTTGGCTCAACACTGCTCCAATGGCACAACCACTGGCATCACAATCCACCTGAAATACCTTGTTGGAAATGCAGGAGGGGCTAAACGAGGTTGCTCACACGTCTTATGCCTTCCAGCAGGTTCAAAACTTTTTGCTGCTCCAATGCTCCACTTGAATTCTTTTCTATCCTCTCATTGTTTCAGTTAGGGGTCCACAAATACTACTAATGTTTCTAATGAACTTTCTATAAAAACTAGCCAAACCATGGAAAGATCTCACCTCAGTAGCAGTTCTTTGGGTAGGCCATTCCAGAATAGCCTTCACCTTTTCTGGGTCCATCTTGAAACCTTCTGTTGAGACAACAAACCCCAAGTACACTAACTCCCTCTTCACAAAGCTACACTTCTTTAGATTAATCAACAGTTTCTCTTCTCTTAACTTCTCAAAGGCTCAAATATACATCGGATGCTCATCAGCGATCTTACTAAAATCAAGAATATCATCTAAATACACAATAACAAAACTTCGTAGAAATTCTTTTAGTACCTCGTTCATGAGCCGCATGAATGTGCTTGGTGCATTGGTTAGCCAAAAAGGCATGACTAACCACTCGTACAGGCCATCTTTGGTCTTGAAGAGTCTTCCATTCACCTCCTCTCGAATCGGATCTGGTGATATCCCTCTTGAGGATCAATCTTTTATCGAGTACTAAGCTCCTCAAATAGTCCATCCCAGGTCATCCATCCTTGGCAGGAAATTTGTAGCAGTTGTTATCTTGTTTATGGCTCAGGAATCTGTACACATCCTCCACTCCCATCCTTCTTTGGTGCTAGTACTGCAGGTACTGCACATGGACTCAAACTCTCCCATATCAAACCCTTTCTCAACAACTCTTGAACTTGTCTATTCAACTCCTCATTTTCTGTTGGAGTCATTCTATGAGCTGCCTTATTTGGCAAACTGGCTCCAGGAACCAAGTCAATCTGATGATTGATCTTCCTTATTGGCGGTAAACCCTCAGGTACATTATCAGAAATAATATCCTGAAACTCATCCAACATCCCAGAAACTTCTTTTGGAACCTTCTCACTATCCTCCTTACTCACTCTAGGAATCAATGCATAACACACACGCTCGTGCTTTATACTTTCTAAAAAAATTCTTCCATCTACATAACAAATTCTAGCACTACTACATACCTTTTCTTCGGTCTCCTTCAGGGGTTTCAACTTGTGACGAACCCCATCCTTTGTCAAGGAATAAGTGTTTGCATGGCCATCATGTATAGATTGCCTATCGAACTGCCACGACCTCCCCAACAACATGTGACATGCATCCATGGGGATGATATCACAGAGTACCTCATCATGGTAGCTCCGGATCTTGAACTTTACCAGGCACTGCTCATTGACCAAAACTTTGTGTTCTTTCTTTAACCAGGCAATCCGATATGGATGCAAGTGTCTTTCCCTCTTCAGCTTCAACTTTCTGACAATCTCCTCTGACACCAGATTATCAGTGCTCCCACTGTCAATAATGGCATCACAACATTTTCTTTCACATTTACACCTTGTGCGAAATAGATTCTTCCTCTATTTTGGTTCCTTTTCCTCAGTCACCAGGGCTCTCCTAATCACTAGGGCTTCTCCCCTTTCAGCATCATCTGAATGTTCAGATTGGGCCTCCTCATCTGCATGCACAACCCTTCCATGACCTTCTAGCCTTTTGTCTGCCCTTCCTTGGTGTTGTGGACATTCATAGACTCGATGCCCTTCTTCACCACCTTTGGAAACATGTTCCTCTGAAACCCTCTTCGGATCCTTGTCATATCTCTCTCATCCTCCTCTACCTCTTTGATCACCACTGTTTTGATCACAAGGGTGGTAGAAGTTGTCATTCCTTTGGCTTCGGCTAGTACCCACATCTTCACTTTTCTTTTCATCATCATTTCGGCTTCCTGAAGGTCTTCCATTGCCCCTTCCACTTTGACCTCCTCATTCTTTTTGCTTTCCATCAAATCTTTTGTTCACCTTCTCTTCCACCTTCAGAGCAAACTGATACACATCCTGAATGGTGGTCATTCTGACTAGGCTTAACTCCTCCTAAATGCTTGGTCGTAACCCATTAAGATATCAAGCTACCTTCTCCTTATTGGCCTCTATGTGACCCGTTCTGATGATTATCTTGTAAAAATATTCAATATATTCTTTTATAGATCTACTTCCTTGCTTCAACCCTTGCAATTTCTTCAACAGATCTAACTCGTAGTCCACTGGTATGAACTGCTTCTTCAGTTTCTCTATCATGCGATCCCATCTGGTGATATTGCCTTTTCCTCTTTGATTTCTTTCCAACTGGACCTCTTTCTACCAAATACTGGCATGGCCCTTCAGCTTCATTTTTTCAAACTTAACCCAATCTAGGTCCTCTATTTCCTCATACTCAAAATATTCCTCTAGCTCATTGATCTAGTCGATCAACTCTTCCGGGTTCAGACTTTCGGAGTAATTGGGAACTTCCACTCTAGATCTTTTCCCGATCTTCGAAATGGCCCTTATTAGCCACATTTGGTCTTGATCAATTGCTTCTTCTTCCTCTTCTACATCTGAACCTTCTTCCTCTCCTTCATCCTCACTTTCCTCCCTCAGGTTTAGCCCTCTTCTCAACTGCTCTTGTAATGCATCAATCTATCTCTAGAGGGCTGCCAGTGCATCTCTTCCACCAACATTTTTGCTGCCTCGACCACCTCTGGCACCACCATGCCTACCAGGCATCACTCTTGGTGGCATCTTTCTTGACCTCGACCCACAACCAAGGTCCTAGTGCGAACTGCCTCACGATCGACGATCTGTCCACACGCTCAAGAAAACCAGCTCTGATACCACTTAATGAGGGCATAGCCCAAGACTTAGAAAATAACCCACAAACAAGAGAATAATTTTATTATTTAGAAAATAGAGCATCTTACATGCAGAGGGTCTCAAATCCCCAAGAATTTCTACAACACATGCAAGTTACAGAAAGCTACAGAATAACCCTTTCACAATATGCGAGCTTGTCCCCAAAAAGTTACCCATAAATTAGAAACTCGCCCATAAATAGAGATCTTCATTAGTTTGGAGCCAAAACAACATTCAAATTTTAGTTTAGGTGGTTTGGTGCCAAAAATTTACAACATGAAGTTCAAATTTCAAAAGAGCATTTGCAATTGTATCTTCTAGAAAGTGCGCCAAATTCTCGGGGTCATAACTTTTGATCCGAAAATCCGATTCGTGAACTGTTTGAACCGTTGGAAAGGTCTCGAAGTCAATAACGCGCTCAAAATTAGCCACACCAATTTTGACAAGTTTTGGGGCCGATCCAGGAGCTCTAAGTGCCTCAAATCTAACTCAGAAGATTTTTAGGTGCAAATCTGGGAAACTAAAACTACAATATCTTTCAACCCAAGAACTGAAAGTAAAAACCATAAATTGGGAATTTGATTATGGAAAAAAGGGTATCCAAAAATTTAAAAACATCTAAAAACTAAGAAACTTGAAATTTAGCTATTTTTGGGTGATGCAAGATTGCCCTTACACCACTGGGTGCTCCTGCATCACATACCTATAACTTGTAAAACTCAAAATTTCTTGTTAAATCTTTCAAATTTGTCAAATTTACATTAGGTTCACCAATGCAATCTAGGGTAAAATTTAAGGTTGAAGTATTAAAGCGTCAAAACTAAACCTATAAATCCCTAAATCAACAATAGAGCACAATCCAACATATAAATATAAACATGAAGTAAATATCGCCTATGTCATGGTTGCTTGACCTCCATTGTCCTCCATTTTGATTGAATGTGCTCAATGCCCTCAAATTTGAGTATGCAATAGTTTCCTAATGTTTATGATAGAAAAATATCAAAGATAGTTGTCTCCATAAGCATCATGTACTTGTGCATAAATTTTATCCATCAAAATGATAATGAAATATGCCTTTTATAGAATGCCAAATGTAAATGAAAGGATAAGAATAAATGATGTTAATCAATGGTAAAGAAAGAAAGTTGATAGGGTTAGAGAAAAGATAAGAAATGAATGACTAATATTGAATAAAATAATTTAATCAAGGGTTGAAATTAAATGAGACAAGAAGAGATAAGGATGACACTGATAAAGAGAAAAAACACAGAAAAGAGAAAATTAAATAATTCTAAAAATTATTTAGTTTGAGAGGAAAAGTGAATAATTAAATAATGGAAACATTATAATTTAATTATAGAAGAAAAAGGTAACATGACTTTTTAATTAAATAAAAATATGTAGTGTAGTAAATGGATCCCTTAACATTTTCACACTCGTTTGGGTCCTTCTTGTGGATTTTGGCTTAATGTTGTCTTGATTTAGTGTTTTAATGTGGATAACACATTCACATTAGGTCTTGGGCCCTTGTTAACTAATGTAATTTAATGGTGCCTTGTTAAAGTGTTGTGAAGTGTTGTAACACACTTTTCACACTTTTCTAGGGTTTTATCAATTAACTAAGTATAATAAATATAATTTTAATCAAAATCAATCTTAATTTTCCTTATTTGGAGTGTTGTAACTCACTTTTACATTTCTCTA
>VDFB02276394.1:0-48769 GCA_007258455.2 Sequoia sempervirens | reverse complement strand
ACATTATAATTTAATTATAGAAGAAAAAGGTAAGATGACTTTTTAATTAAATAAAAATATATAGTGTAGTAAAATGGATCCCTTAACATTTTCACACTCATTTGGGTCCTCCTTGTGGATTTTGGCTTAATGTTGTCTTGATTTAGTGTTTTAATGTGGATAACACATTCACATTAGGTCTTGGGCCCTTGTTAACTAATGAAATTTAATGGTGCCTTGTTAAAGTGTTATGAAGTGTTGTAACACACTTTTCACACTTTTCTAGGGTTTTATCAATTAACTAAGCATAATAAATATAATTTTAATCAAAATCAATCTTAATTTTCCTTAGTTGGAGTGTTGTAACTCACTTTTACATTTCTCTAGTCTTGTCATTAATAATTGGACTTTTTATGCTTTAATTGACCCTATTTTGTATCCACAAGCCTCATTTATTGCATCTTTTTTAGGATAATCCCGACACCAATCATTGACCAATCATAATTTAGGTATTCCTAGCTTGTGTGGCCCAAATTTAGTCTCTAGGTCTCATTCACCACCTTGGGTGAATGGGTCCCACCTAGATCTTTTAGCCCCGAACCAATTTTTACACATTCCTAATAACTTTTCATTTTAGGTCGCATACATTATGCGTGATGGGACTCATTCACCACCTTAGGAAAATGAGTCTCATGTGGCCCAAAGTCAAATTGAATTTAAATTTTTGATGAAATTTTATTCTCCTAGATCTGATATCGACTTGTAGTGTTTTAACTTCAGGAATTTTTATATAATTGGGTATAAATACAAGGTTATTTCACTCATATTCTCACCTAGAATTCAAGAGAGATCATAGCAGCATTTCAAAAATTCACAAGATCCTTCAAGTGCATTTCAAGGGCATATTATCAAGAATTTTAGAGCATTCTTCAAGTGCCAATCATCATGTCAAAGATTACGTTCTTTATGTTTGTTATTGTGCTAACAATTATGTTGTAGATAATCTGAAGAGGAAGGTGCCTCCTATGCCCCATATGGTTCAGGCCCTAAAAAAGTGTACACAATACATGCACATTCTCAAACCTAAGGTTTTTGATGCTCTAAACTCCCTAGGATAGCTATGGGTTGTTTCTACTGCTATTTTTTTGGTTGGGCTTTATTAGTGGCCCTTGTTGGCCTTGGGTTGGGGGTTGATGTGATTTCTTGGATCATTTATTTTGTATCCCTTTTGTTTTGGATTCATTAATGCTTAATCTTTTTAGTTTCTATATACTCTGTGGTTTCGGGTCTCTGTAAAACCCTTTTTTTCCTTTTTATCAAACCAATTGTGTTGTAGGAGTTTATGATTCAAGCAAGTGTTTTAAGCAAGATCAACATCATTCAAAAAAGATTAAAGAATTACATCCATTGTAGCCATTTCAAGAACATTTTTAGCACCTTATTGCTAGGGTTTAGTGAGTTGCAACATTTATATTTTTCCATTCATCATTCTCCTTTCATATTTTATTTCATTTCAAGGTTTAATTATCAACAAGGTGTTTCACCAAGGAAAATCCCTATTCACTAAACCCACAACATTTTCCCCTCTAATTGTTTGTGATTTGTAGGGATAGGTTGTATATTTCCTAAGGAGCAAGATTACAGAAAAAATTTCAAGTGATCAAATTTGCAAAAGTTGTCATCAAGCCTTGGAGAAGCGTTGAGAAAGCATACAGGTGGCAATTTATAGTTTCTGATTTGGAAACTAGTCAAAAAGAGTAGAGAAGAATGAGATGAATAGAATCAGGTCCCGATCTTTCAAAAAAGAAAAAGTGGACTAATTCACCACAAGTTGTCAATGACTCCCATTGTACATTCCTAACAAATATTTTTATAGATCTAGATACCCTTTTGGCTGAAACCTGTTTCTGCACATTTTCCCAGAAACTGGACTGATTTTCCTAGCTTGGAAAATGAGTCCCAATCAACCTTGACAATAGATATTTTAGCAATTCATACCTCTATTCTACCTTCTTTAGTCTCCCAGGTGTACACTTTCTATCTCATAACTTTATGTTGCTTTTTGCTCATCTTTCTTGGTCATTTAGAGTTAGTTTAGCATTTCATATTGCATGTATTATCTTTTCCAAGTCTATACTTGGTGGTTAACCCCTGATTAGATCTCATTCCACCCTTAGGACAGTCCCTTTGCAACATTTCAATCTCCTTTGCATTGAAATCTTACGGGTTTGTTCTTGAGTGAAGTGTGTGAAGATTTCCTCTCTCCTGTTAGGTCCAAAACCCTAAAGGTGAAAGAGAGACCCAAAACTTTTCACCATTTCATTTTGGTGAACATGCATATAGAGAATCATAATTCTTATTTGGAGTGCATTTACATCCTAGATTTAGTTTTCATTAACATTGCATTAGGTTTTTCAATGGTTAATTTGCATTATGTGGTTGTAAATTTTTCATTAGTGATAAGCTCATTTAGCTTGTATTATTGAATTTAAATTTCATTCAAAATTAATCAAATTTTGCATTTGCATCTTAGCCATATCTCAAAAAACATAAAAAGCATAAAATTCAATTAATTAATTTTTTATTTTTTTAAATTATCGTTGGGACTCATTCACCACCTTGGGTGAATTAGTCCCTCTGCACATTTTGTAGTGCATTTTCTATTATTTAAAATTCATTTTCTAAGTTTTAGTTTTTTTTTGTTACCTTTCTATTTCAATTTGTAGAATTTTCATTTCATTCAATTCATTGTATTGTTTAAATTCACTCCTCTTGTTCATTGCTTAAAATCAATATTGCATTTACAACATTGTTGCATAGCTTACAATCTAAATTTTTCATCACGGATATGTGCTTTAACAAGCTTTAGATGTCATTAAAGTCCTTAGTGGATGTATCAAGATGTGATTTTGGAAATGACCCTAATGAAATTGAACTCACTCATACTCACTCAACTCCTAATGCATGTCCTCCTCATGATGTTGACATCATTGGAGAAGATGTTGACAACATGAATAAGCTCCTAAATTATTGTCTTAATAACCTTGAAGATAATGCATCCTTATATCCATCCATGAAACAACCAGACCTTCCTACAATACCACCTCTTGAGATGTTGGTTACTTACATCCTCAAACAAAAGTTGAACATAAGTTCCCTACAATAGGTGAACCTAGTTCCACTAGACAAGCAAACACTTAACCATTTTATGATAACAAAGTAACAAACACTCCCATCAATTTAGAATAAATATATGGAAAAGGATTTACAATCTTGAGAAAACAAGGATGTGATACAACAAGTGAACATGAAATTCATCAAATCGTATATCAAATACCAAATGATAAAAATATGAAGGGGTTAGGATATCAAGATCCCTCTCATAAAAAAAATCCTCCTAGAGAATATCTAAGGCTTCAAAGTGATGGTACGATGATCTTTGATTCCCCTCATGATATGAGTTTCATTCTTCCTAAAGAACAACCAATCACTCATAACAATGACAAGGATGAGAGGATCACCTTGCGCCCCCCTCCCCTGCATTCAATTCAAGAAATGGGTGAATCTAGAAAATGCAAGAGGCCTTACAAGTTACAAAAACTAAAGTTTCCTTGTCCACCACCTAAAAGTGAAAGAAAACTACAATTGCTTTTAAACAAAGAATTAATAACATTACCACGTATGAATAGATTAGTGTATCCTAAAGATGCAAAGTTCCACATTACACATATCATCAAACTCTCAGACACAATAATGATGAGTGTCATGCATTCCAGTTAGTATTGAAAAACTTTCACTTTGATGGAAATGATTGCCATTGTATGATTTCCTAGCCAATATTGTTTCACCCCTTGTCATGTAATAGTTTTAGAATATTCTATTCTCACTATTACATGACCTTTCTCATCACCTACCTTGGCTCATTCTTGTCTCACACTCAGTGGGGGCAAGAAGCTGATAGATTTGTACTAGTAACGCATTTTCAACTACCCCTTAGCTATGTTGTTCACCTTCCAGTTATACAGGCTGAGATTGGGAGGAAGATGACTTGATCATAGGTTGACTCGCATTTATCTTACTAGCCTTTTACATTATTTATTTTTCATTTTATTTTGTGTGATTGCATGTGCGTAATGTGATCCCCTGTGATGTTCTATTTGATGGTTCTCTCTCTTTGTGACATTCCTCTATTTTTACCTTCACTCTTCTCTATGTCGTACATCTATTTCACTTTTTATCTAGTTATCTCCTTTTCATTTGTCTTGTGTTTTCCTTTTCGGGATGAATCAAGGCATCGAGACACCCTATGTCTCTTCCATGTTGACCCAAAATTCTTTTCTTTTTCCTTGCCTTTTATTTTCCTCTTTTTTATTTGTCTTGTTTTTTCCTTTTGGGGATGATGCAAGGTGTCGAGTCACCCTATTTCTATTCCATGTTGACCCAAAAAAAAATTCTTTGTTTTTGCTCTCTTTGTGTCATTCTTCCAGTTTTATGTGTATTTGAGGGATGATGACAATTTCGAGATTTGTAAAAACAATGTAGCAAAGAACATACTAACCCCAAATCCATAGATCCCTTATGTGTTTGGTGTTTCTATTTTGGGGGAAACCCCTCTCTTTTTCCTTTTTCTCTTACATGGCACAACTTTACTCAAAAACATGTGAATTGGCATAGGGCTTTCCAAGTTGGCTCTCATGTCTTCTCAGTTTTCACTTTTCATTTGCTACTTTAAAGTAATTTCTCACAACATGGTGTTTAGAAATTTCTTTAAAGTGGGGGCATACATTGACATTATTCTTTTGCATTTTTATTTTTTTTAGTTTTTGGTGTAGTTTTCTTATTTCATATGATGTGTTTCTAGCTTTGTGGATGAAATTGGGTGTGATGTCCCTCAAGAGAATGATCTCCCTCAGCATATTATATTCCTCTTGGTGGCTTGATGAAACAAACTTTATCCCCTATGTTCTGAATTTTCTATTCTTTTATTTGTCTTCTCTTGGAAACATTAGGCACAATGTTCCCTAAGTTAAAGACCCCACATGAACTAAGAAAGACTGCTTTGAATGTTCCCTATTTTTCAAATGTAGATAAATGGCCACTTTTCATAACATAGCTTACATTCCTATTGAGCCATCCTGTTTGTTCATGAGCTCCAAGCATATGATTTTTTCTTGCCTCATGAACCTCGAAAATCATTTTTGTGTGGTACTTTATTAAAGTTATTAGGAGGTATAACTTTGGTATAGTTGAGTAGGAATCCCGACCAAGGCATGACTTTCCCCATAGCCACTTGTGTGTGTGTGAGTGCATACTAGAAATGAGTGTATGTCTCTCACCTTTTAGGAATTCTCACCCGGCGGATAGCTAGGAGTTTCGTTGCCTCATAGTGAGTATATTTTTTCTAGACAAACAATTTAGATCTTATCTACATTGTGATGGACAAATAGTTGAATCTTGATTTGATTCTTTTATTTCACCTTTTATTTTCTTTTATTTGACAGTGTATGCTTTTTCCTTTTCACTTTTATTTATATCATTCCCATGTGTGTTTCCTTGTGCTTATGTTGGTTTGTCATGGGATATTGATTCTAGGGGCTTGATCACCCCTCTTGATCATTGTCATCTCATCTTGCTAGAATTGGTACATTTGAACTACTCTTTATGTGTGTTCGTCTACATTGGTGTGATTTTGAACCAAGTTCATCCTCTCACTAAACTAGGGGCTAGATGTAGTGTAGTAAAATGGATCCATTTTACATTTTCACACTCGTTCGGGTCATCCTTGTGGATTTTTCCTTAATGTTTCCTTGATTTACTGTTGTAATATGAATAAAAAATTCACATTAGGTCTTGGGACCTTTTGAACTAATATAATTGAATGCTGCTTTGTTAAAGTGTTGAGAAGTGTTGTAACACACTTTCACACTTTTCTAAGGTTTTATCAATTAACTAAGCATAATAAATATAATTTTAATCAAAATCAATCTTAAAATTTCCTTTTTTGGAGTTTTGTAAAGTGTTGTAACTCACTTTCACATTTATCCAGGCTTTTCATTAATAATTAGGCTTTCTTATGCTTTAATTGGCCCTATTTTGCATCCACAAGCCTCATTTATTGCATCTTTTTGAGGATAATTCTGACACCAATTATTGACTAATAATAATTTAGGTGTTCTTGGATTGTGTGGCCTATATTTAGTGTCTGGGACTCATTTTCCACCTTGAGTAAATAGGTACCACCTGGATCTTTTGGCCCCGAACCATTTTTTACACATTTCTAAGAACTTTTCATTTTTGGCCACATACATTATGCCTGATGGGACTCATTCATCACCTTGAGTGAATGACTCCCATGTGGCCCAAATTCAAATTTAATTCAAATTTTCAACAGGATTTTAGTCTCCTAGATCTGATGTTGGCTTGTATTGTTGTAATTTTAGGAATTCTTGCATAATTGGGCATAAATACAAGGTTCTTTCACTCATATTCTCACCTAGAATTCAAGAGAGTTCACAAGAGCATTTCAAACATTCACAAGAGCATTCAAGTGCATTTCAAGGGAAGATTATCAAGCATTTTAGAGCATTATTCAAGTGCCAATCATCATGTCAAAGATTGCATTCTTCATGTTTATTATTATTGTAACAATTGTGATGTAGAGTTTATGATTCAAGAAAGTGTTTCAAGCAAGATCAAAATCATTCAAGAAATATTCAAGAACCACATCCATTGCAACCATTTGAGGCACTTTTGTAGCACCTTATTGCTAGGGTTTGGTGAGTTGCAACATTGCTATTTGTTCATTCATCATTCTCCTTTCATATTTTCTTTCATTTCAAGGTTTAATTATTAACAAGGGGTTTGACCAAGGAAAACCACTATTCACTAACCCCACAACATTTTTCCCTCTTCTTGTGTGTGATTTCTAGGGCTAGGTTGTAGATTTCCTAAGGAGTAATATTGGATAAATTTTTTAAAGTGATCAAAGTTGAAAAATTTGTCATCAAGCCTTGGAGAAGCTTGGAGAAAGCCTACAGGTTGTAATTTACAATTTCAGATCCAAACACCAATCAAAAAATACCAGAGAAAATTAAGAGGAACATAATTAAGTCTTAAACTTTCAAAAAAGTAGAAGTGGACTAATTGGTCGTAAGTGAAAAATGAGTCCCACTATAGAGGCCTAACAAATATTTTTACAAATTTGGATACCCCTTTGGCTGAAACCTATTTTTACATATTTTCCCAAAAAATAGACTGATTTTCCTAGCTTGGAAAATGAGTCCCAGTCAACCTTGATAGCATATTTTTTAGTAATTCATACCTCCATTCTTCCTTCTTCAGTCTTCTAGGTGCACACTTTCTATCTCATAACTTTTTGTTGCATTTTTCTCATCTTTCTACATCATTTAGAGTTCGTTTAGCATTTCATATTGCATTGCATTGTTTTTTCCAAGTCTAAACTGGGTGGTGAACCCCTCATTAGATCTCATTCAACCCTTAGGATAGTCCCTTTTCAATATTTGAATCTCCTTTGCTTTGAAATCTCAAGGGTTTGTTCTTGAGTGAGTGTGTGAAGATTGACTCTCTCCTTTTAGGTCCAAAACCCTAAAGGTGAAAGAGAGACCAGCAATTTTTTACCATTTCACATTATAATTGAAAAAAGTAGGAGAAAAATACAAATTACTAAATAATTAAGATAATTATTTAATAGTGGAGGGAAAAGCTGACCTTTTAAATAAAATAATTGGAAACAATTATCTCATTAAAAAGAGGAGGACAAAGACAAGTGAGGGAAAAATAATTAAGATAATTATTTAATAGTGGAGGGAAAATCAGACGTTTTAAATAAAATAATTGGAAAAAATTATCTCATTACAAAGTAGAGAAAAATGACAAGTGAGGGAAAAGTTGACTTTTTAAATAAAATAATGATTTAATTCAAAAGTGGGAGAAAAGGACAAATTAGTAAGTCATTAAATAAATTAAATTTATTTAATTTATGGAAGAAGAGGATAATCAATAATTAAATAAGTGAAATAATTATTTAACTATAGTGGAAAGTGACAAAAAATTAAATAAATAGAAATTTATTTAATTAAGAAGAATAGAAATCATTAGTGATGTAATTAAATAAATATATTTTATTTTATTAATCAAAGAGAGGAAATAAAAGAAAAGAGATGAATTAATTAAATAATTAAAATTATTTAATTAATAGAGGAATATGACTCTAGACAATAATTAAAATTATTTAATTATTAAGGAAGAAAGGGGATTGGTGGAGAAAAATAGTGTTCGTAAGAAAAGGACAATTTTTAGGGGTATGTGCAAGATCATACTGGGCCAAAAAATGGCAATATGATGGGTATGTGTAGGGTATGTGGTTGTATTATTTTACCCAAAGTGTTGGGGAAATGAAAAGGGTTTTTAAGGAGATTCCTCAACTTTCCCATAATATAATTATCCTCTTTGAATTTAATAAATAATTATTATTCATTTTACGTTTTGGATACGACTAAAAGTCCTAATTGATAAGCTGATTGAAAAACATCTATAGTTTTCAAGCGATTTATCACATTTTGAATCTGAAACATGCATCACATTTGTAAAAGCTACTCATACTATAGAATTAAAAAAAATGAATTTCATGAATTTTTGACCAAGTTAAGGTGGTGGGACATACAAGTTTTTATATTTTTTAAAAGTTGTGGCCAAAAGAATTCATAATTAATGAGTATTTACTTGGAAAAACTACAAAATATACATCACATTAGGATGTGAGTCCTCTACATATATCTAAAATATTTTATCACATTTTATTGTGGTTAGAGGATTGGTTAGACATACACCTACTTATTTTTCCTTGAGAATTTAACACCTCGTATTTTCAAATTTCAATTTTCCTAAATAGATTTAAAAAAAATAAAAAAATGGTGGTAGTTTAGAAACTACATTCAATTTTCTCTGATTCTATTCTTACATATTTTTGAAATAATAGAGATAACTTAGGGTATGTCCAAGATCATGATGAGCCAAAAAGTGGCAATATGATGGGTATTTGTAGGGTATGTGGCTAACGACTTTTTTTTACCCAAAATTGATGAAACGAAAAGGGTTTTTAAAGGATATTCTCAACTTTTCACCAATATAAATTATGCTTTACTGAATTTAATAAGTATTTATATTCATTTTTCTATTTGAATTATGACTAAAGTCTGATTGTTAAATTTCAGAAAAAATCTATATCTTTCAAATGGTATCACATTTTGAATCTAAACCATTTTGTCACATTCTATATTTCACATACTATAAGATTAAAAAATTGAATTTCCTTGAAGTCTTGACCAAGTTAAAGATTGAAATTGAGACATACAAGGATTTTATATTTTTATAAGTTGCAATAAAAATTCATAATTAATTATTACTTACAAAACTTACAAAAAATATGCATCACATGAGGACTATGATTCCTCTACTTATATCTAAAATATTATAGAAAAAATATTATATCCCATTTTATTGTGAAGTTTAGAGGGGTGGTTAGAACTGAGGAGACTACCTACTTCTTCTTTTCTGAAATTTTAGGAGTACTACTACATTTGAAATTTCAAATTTTCATAAATAGATTTTTTAAATAAACCTAGTAGTTTTAGAAAATACATTCAATTTTTCTATAGATTCTATTCTTACATATTTTAAAAATAATAGGGTAACTAAATTCAAATTTTTTCACGTTAAGTTCTTTGCTGCAGTTTTTTTGAATTTTTGCCATAAGGACTGTTTTCCATGATGGTCCTGCACATACCCTTATTCAAATTTTTATCAAGTTGCCTAACTCTAATTTTTCTGAATTTTTTGCCACTTAAGGGTCTATTTTTTTTATGATGATCCTACACATACACTTAGTTGTGGACAAATATTTTGGCACCACAAGGCTCTCTAACACTTCTAGGGTGTTTCACCTAAAAGGACAGAGGTATGCCAAAACTTGCAATGTCCCCACTCAAGAATAATGCAAATATTAATGAAATATGCCTAAATGTAATGTCCTAAATGTAATAAACTAATAAAATATATTGATTATTAATGTAAAACTAATGAAATGCAAGATGTTTGAAAACATAATGTTTTATGCAAAATGATCTAAGAATGCAAACAAACTATAACATAAATGAATGAGACTAGAGAGTTGCACCTGGAAACTCGAATGTGATGCCAAGAGGCTTTGGAATCCCATAGAAATCACTATTAAAGCCAGCTGGGACACTTACGCCAAGCTAGGGGACTTAGTCCTATTTCGGGGAAATTCTATCGGAGTAGGTTTCATCCAAAAGGGTATCGAAAAATGTGGAAAACACTTTTTAGGCCTGACAGTGTGACTAATTCACCACAAATGGTGACTTAGTCCACCTATGAATCTTAGGAAATTCAAGAAAGGAATTTGTAGTATTCAATCTGCACTTTTGTTCTTGATAAGTTTCTAGATCTAAACTACAGAATCTGGTATGTAGGTGATCTCCAAGCTTCTTTAGGGTTTTGTTGACTTTGAATGTCTTTGATGCATTGATGACACCTTTTAACACCTTGCTCTTTAGAAAATCTACATAGAAGACTTGCAAAACACACATGCAAAGAGGGGGGAAATGGTTAAGGGTTAAAGAATAGGAGTTTTCCTTGGTCAAACCTCTATTTGGTAATCAAACCCTTGAAAATGAAATGAAATGGAAAGAGAATGATGAATGAAAAACATGCAATGCTACAACTCACCAAATCCTTGAAGTAGAAATCCAAAGATATGTAAGTAGAGGCTCCAAAGTGCTTGAATGCTAAATCACTTGATTGCTTGATAATTGTTTGATTGATTAAGTGAATGAACTATGAGATTAGAAGATGAAAAATGAGAGGAAACACCTATATTGATACATGATTATACAAATTTTTCCAAAAATACCACATCACAGGCTAACCTCAAGGTATAGAAAATAATATCCTGCTAGAATTTTGAAATAATTTTGATTTTTGAGCCAAGTGGGACTAAGTTGCTAGTAGTGGGAATTTGGTCCCACCAGGGAAATTTTAAAGGAAATCAAGAATTAAAGTGCATTAATTGATGTTTAATGGGATTATTCTCTAAAAAACACTTAAGTAGGGCTTGTAAGTATATTAAGGGGTCATTTAAACATAAGAAAATGTCAAATTGTTGATGACAATCCTAGAAAAGCATAAAATTTTGTTACAACACTTTACAACACTTTGAAATAAGGCTTGGTAATTGATACAAAGAGGTTGTTTGGGTGAATTATATTAATAAGATCCTAGAAAAGTGTGAAAATGTGTTACAACACTTTACAACACTTTTACAAGGCATCATAAAGTTCTTATTGATTCACAAGGTTCCAAGACCTAATGTGAATGTGTTGGCTGCATTACAACGTTAAATCAAGGAAAAATCAAGCTAAAATCACAAGGAGGGCCTAAACAAGAAGAAAATGTAGAAGGGTTACTTTTTTTCGTGTCCACATTAGTGTCTACATTTTTCTCCTCTTTGATACAATGCATTTTATTGCAAAGTCAAAGGAATTTAGTTCAAAAATATGCCCCAGTGTAAACAGGATAGACCCATGCCCCCTCAAAAAATATTTACAAATTTTGAAAGAGTTTCAAAAAAATCGAAATTTTGTTTTGAGAAGTAGATTTGATAGTGGATGAATGGAAGAATTGATGAAGATAAATGTTACTGAGAGGAAAATGTTAGAATGGAGTAAGTGGAGATAAAGAAAGATTAATATTTTTCGATGCTATGCTTTGAATTTAATCATCATTGGGCGTTAAAATATGAAAAATGGACAATAAACACCATGGTATGACATAGACCAAGGTGTGAAAACTTATCCACTTGCAAAAATAGATAGTCAACAACTAAGGAATGTACTGACTCATACTAAGAGAAAACTTGTCCCATTCTTTTTTCCAAGATAATCCACAAATAGCAATCAAAAGAAAAGTATGTCATGAGACATCATCGGTCCTCTAAATCCTTCATGGGACATCCTTGAGGTAGCTAGTAACATGACCCAAAAGACAAATAAAAAAGATAAGAAAAATTAGACCGACAAAGTCAATAGCCATTTTAGATAATTTTCCATCATGTGTTTTTTGATTCACTAATTGTTTGATAGGTTGATTGTTTGAGAGTGTCTGGTTTCAATAGAAGGAACATATCATCTAAGATTTCAAGTCTAGTTTTGACCATGTAACCACCTGTATAAGGAGAGTGATAAAGTTTAATGAATGACAATGTTTGGTTTCAAGAAGGGAACATCCTATATAAGAAAATTTTGATTTTCTTGATGTTAGTTTGAAGTTTGACTTATTTGACAACATGCACGATCTAACTTGAAGACTCGTTAACTAGTTTTCCTTGTTGTTTCATGAACTGTGTGAGATTTTGATGAGTGCTTATATCTGATGACAATGTCTAACTTATTGTGACAGTCTCAATAAACCCTAAAGGACTAATGTAGGGGGCCTCGAGGGCTCATTGATAGATGGCCTTTCCTATGTAACAATGCATAGAGTCCTTGTAGTTCATCATGATTAGACTTTGTTTTATTTGGCCAAGGAATGTTTCATGATTTGACTTTTATTTCACAAACCTAAAGGACTAACCTAATGCCTCAAGGGATCATCAATTGATGGACTTTCCTATGTGAAGTTGTAGAGGCAATGTAGTTTGACAAGACTTGGACTAACATGACTGACTCTGACTCTATTTTTGGGATTTTCATAAGTTATTTGGATGTTTTTGGATTTTGAAATGTTTTATTTTTTGTCTTTTTTATGCTTTATGATGTTTTTGTCTTTTCTCAGTTTTATGTTTTTCTTTGTATTTTTGTGAGATATAATGACCTCCAATTTCAAGTGTAGAATACAATGAAGATATGTGTCAAGGATATGCCCACGGTCAGGTATAAGACCAATTTATTAGGGGTGGAATGGGACAACCATTATGCTAGATGAATATAGAAGGAAAAAAGTTGCATAATGTCAATCATTCTAGGTTACAAAAAGGACAACAGAGCATCATGATGGATGACAAGGGAATGTCAAAGTATGAAATTTATTATGAGTGAAGGGGAAAGATAGATGGAATGATGATAGATGAGGGAGTGAAGATTGACTACACATGGTGTGTGTTTTCCAAGTTTTCACCATGGTACTTATCCAAAATTCCACTGAAGTGGTTTTCACTATTGGACGAATTTTTTTTCTTTACTATTTTCATGATTTTTTTTTTGTGTCACCAAGACACCTGTTTGCCAGGTTTTCATCAAGGTTGTGATTTTTTTTTTTAAATTTTTTTTTCATTTTTTTTCAATTATGAAATGGATCTCTAAAGCTTAGTGTAGATTTGATAAGCCCTTGAACCATAGAGTGTCATGAAAATATATTGACCTTGTGTGGATGACTATACTAGATGAAAGGACCTGATATGAATGAGGAGTGCAAGTGGAAAATATGATGTACAATAGATGTAGTGTACAAAGGAGGCCATGGTATGATCCTTAGTATGCACATTATGTAGGCCATTAGAATTCAGAGAAAAAGAAGTTTAGGCAACCGATGAGTTGGATTACATGGAGGGGTTGTCGTTGAAGGTCCATTTAAAAGCATTGTCAATGGTGGTGGAAAGATATGACAGATGGGTGAATATGAATGGATTTAATGGGATGTATGGAATGAGTGAAAGTGATGAGGATGGAGAATTTGGACCAATAAGATCTTTATTTTTCATTTTTCCTTGATAGATTCCCCTAGTGATTTTAGATGAAGGAGAATAAATGGAGACTAATGCTTTCTAATTTTCACTTTTGAATTTTATTTTTGATTTGTGCAATAGATTTTGATTTTGACTAGAGGAATTTTCTTGATATTATTTTATTTTTAGGATGTCTTTTGATTCTTTATCTCCTTTTAAAGAGGGAATTTTCATCTTATTCTTGAGTTATTCCCTTGTTCTTTTCTTGAGATATGACTTGTTGATCCATGTCTATGATGTACATGGATGTGAGATGGATGAAATAGACAAAGTGACCAAAATTTTTGGTGGATGAATGAGAGAAACAATGCAATCAATGGAGTCTTTGGGACTATCCTTTTCAATACCATTGACATCAAAAGAGGCTTGCACATCCTTAGAGAGTTGGTAAGATGGCTTAGTAGACACAACAGTAAGAGATGCATATCCTAACCCAAGGCGGGTGAGATGGAAGGATGATGATTGGATATCCTTGGTAGGATCATTATCAAAGAGTGGATTATAATAGATATCCCAATCAAACATGGGGTTATCAAGGACATGAAATAATTAAGAAAGAAAAGATAGGGCAAAGGCATATGTATGATCAGGATCCCAAAAAATTTCAATCCAAGCATGACTATTTGTTTTTGCACCTTCTAAAGCTATCTTGACATCATTGTTGGAAGTTTGAACAACTTTAGTATTATTATCAATGTTGCATGAAGGTAAATTGTCCATATAGTATTTTCCACATCCCAAATCATGGATGATGAGTCTAAGTTATGGCTCAATTATACAGTTTATTATCCATTTGTTGTAGTTGACATAGACCTTGATACTTGGGTGCTGACATTTCCAATTTATTTCATCAAAAATATAGACAATGGGCATAATCTCATTTCTGTAACCTTTAAATGACATTGACATGCTATATGAACTATCTATGTTAATTTTACATGTGGATTAATGAATGCTACTTTAAGACAGTTACAGATATGCAATTGTTGTGTGTACTAATATTGTTATGCAAATATAATTAGATCCTACAAAATTGAGGAAGATTATGCCAGTTGGTTGTTTTCCATAAAGGTCAACAAGGTGATCATTCAAAGGTCAATGGAGGGAAGACTCTCAATAGAGGGAGATTCCTAGTTCAAATCAAAGATTGTAACTGCCTTATAAATGGTCATACTAGTTTGTTGAGAAAATATAGGAGCTATTGTTATGCTAGATCTATGTTAAGGCAACTTGCTTGACCAAATTCCATGCATGCATAACCTCCTTTCCACTTTTTATGCTTTCCCTAAAGTGGCATCCTCCTAATCTATTGGAGTTGACCACCTTGCTAAGTAGTTAGTTAGTAGGATTTCCTCCTATAAAGAAGACTCGAATGTTTCTTCTCAGAAGGTTGATTAATTTGATGTTGTACTCACATTCTTAGTTTTTCAATAATACATTTATGTTGTTCTATTGTACTCATGCTTTCCAATGAATAAAATAAGTTATAAGTTTATGCATCTGAGTTTACATTTGTCTTAAGGGATACTCATACAAGGGATCCCACTTGGTTAGTATTCCATCCTTTAACTTAGTTGTTACTTTTCTATGCAAATAGTTACAAATCTGGCAACTGTCTGTTCCTACAACCACTAGAATTCCATTCTATGACTGTTCATGCAGCCAAAGTAGACAAAGTAGTTTCTTTTTTTCTTTTCTAGATTTTTCATTTCTATCATGCATTCCAGCTTAGTATAGTTGTTGGTTGATTTTCAACACTTATATTATTTCTTTCTAAGCAGTTTACTTTCAGCATTATGTCTTTCTTATCTATAAAATTAAAATGGCTACTATTGATTCCTAGTGCACATACTGTGCTACCCATTTCAAGTCTATGTCCTTGGGTTGACAAGTTAAATGCATCTTCATGATGGTTAAGATAGCTATTCAGAATATATGTCCAATCTTTGAATCACAACATTAAGGGCTTAGTTGTTAAATCATTATAGGAGGCCAATATTTTTGGGATTGTTGTTGGGGATGGTGTCAAACTAGGGAGTTATTTGGATTCATTGATAGTTTCTTTCTTGCTATAGTATTTATAAAAGTTTTTTCTTAGTATACCCCTCATTTAGGAAAGTAATGGTCCACTATTATTTTGCCAATTCTTTTTGTGAGCTAGTTGATATTGAGTTGATATTGTATGCATAGAGGAAGGAGGAGAGATGCTCATGGGAGATTCCTTCCTAATAACCTTGATCCATTTTAGCTAGTTGAGCATCAGAATCTACCAAGAGACGAAGAAGAAGAGACACACCCCTTTTCTAATGCATTTCATGATCTGACCAATTCTAAAATTTCCTTTGAAGACCAAAATTAGATTGAGAATCCCTTTTCTTTGAACTTCATCAAGCAGGCATGGGTGATGCACATAGAAATAGACCTAACCAACTAGATTTTCCTTTCCCCATTTCTCATCAGAACAAAGTTGACAACCTAAAAAATATCCTTGCTTTAGTCCTTCCTAAATTCTATGGACTTGTCATAGAAGATCCTAATACTTTCTTTTTCAAGTTTGATATACTCTGTAGGAGTTATGACTATACAACTAATACCAATAGGCTTAAGTTGTTTCCTACCACCTTGAAAGAAGTTGCATTAAGATTGTTGATGAGACTAGGTAGAAATAATGTGGAGACTTGGGAAGACATGAAGACAAAGTTCCTTAAGAAGTACAAGGAATATTGTAGGGCCACTAACATGAGGGGAGATGACATTTTTACAATGCAACAAAAGGAAGGTGAGAGCTTGGAGGATTACATTTCAAGGTTTTTGTTTTGCCTACAAAAATCTCCACACCATACACTCAATGAAGTATCACAAAAGCTTATTTTCCTAAGAGGAATTAATGACAGGTGCATTGATTCCTTGGACCTGATGGGAGGAGGAGATATCACCCAAGTTCCTTGGGAGGATATTAAGAAGATATGTCAAAACTATTCTAGGGAAGCCTCAAAGAAAGGGAGAGCTTACCAATCCTCTATAGTTAAGTGTAGACATGGAAAATATACTGACACACTTGATCTTGATTACTAACATCATTTAGTCTAGAATCATCTCCTTTGCTAGTCATTTAATTAAATAATCTTTATTTAATTAAATTCATCACATTTCATCTCTTAATTAAATAAATAATTTTTTATCTAATTAAGTCATCATCTCCTGTTAATTAAATGAATCATTTAATTTAATTAGCTTATATAGTCTCTCTTTAATTAAATAATTAATTTTATTTCAATAAATCTCTAAGGTCATTCTATTAAATTAAATAAATTAATCTTTATTTGATTTAATCTAAGATCATCTCCTTTAATTAAATAAATCAAAACCTTTATTTAATTAAATCTAAATCATATTCCTCCCAATTCTAATTTAAATCAATCCAAAAATCTAAATCAAATGGTCACATCAACTAATCTCCTATTAAATTAATCAAACCCTGATTAATTTAATCCTAATCACTCAAATCCTCTAGATTTTACAACTTGCACCAATAAATCATTTCTTTGAATTAATAAAATCCCTAATTACTTTCAAAATGGCATAAAAAAGGGAATATTCCTCCAAGTTTGAAAATCCCTCCAAATGGATTTTTCCTTTCAACAAGGAATTCATTTCCTCTTACATGTCATTGTGCATTGAGCCAAGTGGAATTTAATTCATTATTTTCTCCCTCCAACATGTCATTTCACAATTTTGAATTTCCACCTAATATCATTTATTGTACACATTCATCAAAATGTGCTCAAGCTTCCTCCATTCAGATCTGGACAAGTGGCACTTGGCCATTGGAGGTTCAATGATCCCACATTGCTCCATTTTTCCTCATTCTTCAAAATTCTCATCTATAAATAAGAGGCTTCCCTTTGTATTTTTTATCCAGAACTTAGAGAAAAGTTACTATCTTCACATTTAGAGCAAATTTATCCATTTCCATAGCATTTTCCATCATTATAGCTAGGTTATTACAGATTTTATCAAGGAATCACATTATCCATCATCATCAAGGAATCAATCTTCATCAAGCTTGCAAAGGAGTTGGGAAAGGGCCAATTTCCACATCAAATTGGCACCAATTCCCCCATGGGATTGAAATTTTGCATGTTTAAATAGGATTTAATTGTTTTTCTTGCTTTGTTCTTCATTTTCTTTCCTATTTTGAGCATTGTAGATGAATTTCATGGGGAATCTTAATTCTAACTTGAATTTGGATCTAATATTATGTTTGTTTGTTAGGTTTGTGCAAGCCTAGAATTGAGGTTCACATTTTGGTGCTAGGAGGGAAAATATCAAGTTCTTAACACATTTTTTGACAAAATTTTATGGTTTATGTGATTTTTGTGTACCTATAGGAAACTATGCCACTATCAGTCCAGAAATGCCATACAGTGATGCTAGCCTTCCAACGGTGCCATATAGCCACACTACAAACTTCAAACTATGCCACTAAGGTCTTCCCACACAAAAAATTCAAAATTTCAAACTACGATGTTGGGTTATTTTTTTTACATTGGGTTTCAAACTTCAAACTGCACTACTGACAAAAATATCACCGCAATCACACTCTCTATTGTACTACAGAGCACCATTGTCATACCTTGCAATGCTATACTGCACCGCTGAATTCCTTACAATGCGACGCATATGCAGGTTGCACTGCTGGGATGGGGTAAGGGATCAAATTTTAAGTTATTTTGACATGTGATTTTTTTTCTTTTGATCATTTTGATCCATTGACCTATTTTTTGCCTCTATTTTTCTTGGATTAATTAGTTTTTGTAGGTGGAAGCAAGGAAGGAGCAAGGAGGATTTTGAAGTATAACATCATTTATCCATTGTATCAAGTGTCTTTAGACACTTTTGGAAGCAATTGTAATTCCAAGTCTAAGGAATTTACCCCTTCAAGATTTTAGGACTCAATAGATTTCAATTTGGGTTTAAAAAGAACAAGACAAAGGGTTTAAAAAGAACTTTAGGAAAACTCAATAGATTTTGTTTAAGGTTAACAATTAAACAAACAACTTTCATCTTTCCTTTTGGGTGCTTTAAAAAGAATCTTGTCATTGCTTTGAGGATTTAAAATGAACATGTGCATCTATGTTTTGTAATCACTTACCGAAAATAATATCATCTAAAAGAGGTAGCACTTCTCTCACGCCTCACAATGATCTTGAGAATTAAAAGGATTTTTGTGATATTGAGTTGAGTAAGTTATTATCTTCACACTTCAATTTGGGATTCTAAAATTGAAGGGTATGTGCAGCATCATGATGGGCCAAAAAGTGGCAATATGATGGGTATGTGGTTGACAACTACTTTTTTACCAGAAAATTGATGAAATGAAAAGGGTTTTTAAAGGAGATTCTTAGCTTTCCATCAATATAAATTATGCTTTACTTTGAATTCAATAAGTAATTATTATTCATTTTCTATTCAAATTACAACAAAAGTCTTGATTGATAGGCTGATGGAAAAACATCTATAGCTTTCAAATGATATCACATTTTTTGAATCTAAAACATGTTTCACATTCTATATTTTGCATACTATAGGATTAAAAAAAGAAAAAATGAATTTCATGAAGTTTTGACCAAGTTAAGGTGGTCAGACATACGAGTTTTTATATTTTTTAAAAAGTTGTAATAAAAAATTATAATTAATTATTTACTTGGAATAAAATTTAAAAAATATATGCATCACATCAGGGCATGAGTCCTCTACTTATATCTAAAATATTATAAGAAATTATTATCATTTTATTGTGATTAGGGTGGTCAGACAGACACCTACTTATTTTTTCCCTAAAATTTAAGTACCACTGCATTGAAATTTCAAATTTTCACCAAATAGATTTTTTTCCTTTTTAAACAAACCTAGTAGTTTAGAAATTACACTCAATTTGCTACAGATTATATTCTTACATATTTTTTAAATAATATATATAACTTATTCAAAATTTTATGTCAAGTTGCCTAACTCTAATTTTTCTAATTTTTTTACCACTTAAGGGCTTTTTTTTCCATGATGATCCTGCACATACCCTGAACAAATCTTGCCAGTGTGAGTGGAACATATTGCGTGTGTTCTCTCTTTGTTTCTCAATGAAGATTGATCAAACTACAAATATGTTTGCTCACTTTTGTTTATCTTAGAGTGCCTTCCTTGTGGGAAAATGTAATCACCCAAGTGAATGACCTAATCAGGTATTGGATGTTGTGGTTGTGTTGCTAATATGTGGTTTTCATTGATGTAAACACTATTAGCATTATTGTATTGAAGGCTTTATATGTCGAGGATATTGAGAAAATTGTTAAAGGAAGAGTTGTAGGTTGCCAGTGGAATAGTGAAGATCATGAAGGTGTCTTGTTATGTACATTGAAGATCAAATTTTGTGGACTAAGAAGTTTATTTCTGAGAGTATAAAGTTCATCTACCAGAAGTTTCAGAGGTCTGCATGAAGATTTGATCATGCTATGAAAAGTTGTGTTCTGACAGCATTTATGTGGGTTTAGTCAGTGTTCTTGATTGAATTTTATGTGATTCTAGTAATTTATGTTGCTACAGATATTTCTCTATTAGTTATTTTTGTTTTTGGATGCTTCTAGATCATTCTCTATCCTTGTACATCTGTGTTGATAAGTGTGCTTGTGGTCAAATATTTTTCTTGGTATGTTTGGGTTTTCACGTTTTTGGCTGACATAATGGTTGTAACATGATATAGATCCTTGAAGATTTAAATTTGATGTTTGGAACACTTGATTTTGTTTTAGGTTGCATCATAACATTCTCTGATGATGTTTGATTAGCATTGCAAATTTATTTGTAAATTTGGGCCATCATTGTAAATATGTTTTATATTTTTGGCTGACAAGGTTGTTGATGTAATTTCATGTTGTAGATATATAAGAGTGATTTTTTGAGCGAAGTTAGTGTGTGTATGAAGTGAAGAAAATCTAGAGAAGAGAAAGTGTGTGAATATTGATCTATTCATTCAATTGCAGAGCAGAGTGAGAAGAGGTTTGAGCAAAGTGTCAAGAAGGTTTTTTGTGCTTAATTGGAACTATAATCAGGCTTGTGTAGAAGCTATTTTCTCAGTTCATACCTTACAGATCTAATCTATATTGCTATGTATTGTTGGGAAATGAGCCCTCTTGTATTTGAGTAGTGAGCTCTAGGTAGTGTTCCTGAATGCATGTGCATTCCCATTATCTTTCATTATACTTTTAACAGGGTATAATATTGTGGAATAACATCCACCATGGTTTTTCCCCTAATAGGATTTCCACGTAAAAAAATCTTGGTGTTCTTTGTGCTTCTAATGTGTTGATTATTCATGGTTTACTATTCATTCATTAGATCTGAGATTAAGTTAAGTTTGAAAAGTTTAAATATTTTGTGACAAATGATTCAACTCCCCTCCCAGTTGTCTATCCTTGTTTTTCTAACAATTGGTATCAAAGCAGGTTCCTCTAAAGAAGTTTAAAATCTTGAGGTGATCTGAGATGGCATCATACAAGGACAGTCCTAGATTCAATGAAACAAACTACTCATTGTGGAAAGCTAGGATGGAGTGTCATTTGAGGTGTATTGGCGAACCCTTCTAGAAGATTACAAAGAATCCATATGTTATTCCTCAAAATGGTCCTTCCATTGCTGATGAGATTAAAGAGGCTAAGAATAATGTCAAGGCTATGGAAGCTTTGTTGAGTGCTCTAATATATTCAAAAATGAAAAATGTGATAGGTCTAAAGATAGCTCATGAGATATGGATGAACGTGGAAACTTTGTATGAAGGAGATGCACATGTGGAGATGGCTAAGCTATAGAGTGTGAAAGGAAATTATGAAAATTTGAAGATGGGTGAAGAAGAAAATATTTCTTCTTTTATGCAAAGAGTAAATGAAATAGTGATGGGTATTAGATGTGTCAGTGGTACCCTGGATGAGGAAGAAATTGTGGCTAAAGTGCTCAGATAATTTCCTCCCTCCTACAAAGCAAATGCTCATGTTATTGAAGAAACCAGATCATTGACAAATGTGATAAGGGATACACTAATTGGTAAACTTGTTGCCTTTGAGTTGAGTGAATTTGGTGAATCTATTCCTAAGACTGAAACTGCATTTAAGTCTACTGTATCGAGAAGAAACAAGAAAAGATATGATCTAGGAGAGTGTTGAACCATAAATTCATTCAAGTATGAGGAAGAAATCAAATAACTTGAAGACGAAGAAGGAGTGACTGATGAAGAGTCTAATAAAGTTAATGGAAATGAGGATGAATGGGTGTTCCTTGCTATCAAGGAAAATGGTTCAGTGGCTATTGAATTTGCTAATGTTGAGAAAGCTCTTGCAGCCCAAATTGAAGAAAAAGATGAGTTTGTTATTGACAACAGATGCTCACATCATATGACTGGTGACAAAAGAAAATTTGTAAGTCTTGAGAAGTCTTGAGATAATAATGTTGGTGTGATTCCTGGTAGAGGATCTATTTGTCTTGGTGGTAAGCATAACACTGATGATGTTCTTTATGTTGAAGGCTTGAAGCACAACCAATTGAGTGTTGAACAGATGGTGGGCAAGGGTTATGATCTTCAGTTCAAAGGTGGAAGATGCAGGATACTTGGAAGTTCTAGAAATATAATTGTTTCAGGTAAAAATACAAAAGGTAATATTTTTCACCTGAATGCTGCTAGTGAAATTTGTTTAATTTCTCAATTAGATGAAAGTTGGTTATGGCATAGGAGGCTATGTCATGTGAATTTTGATAACATTTTCAAAGTAAGTTCCACTCAAGCAGTAAAAGATCTACCTAAGCTAGTGAAGCCTACTAACACAATTTTCAAGGAGTGTTAGATGGGAAAACAAAGTAGAGTTTCTTTTTAGAGCAAACAACATCATTCAAATGGATTACTAGAGCTAGTGCATAGTGATCTATGTGGTCCCTCCAGAGTCAGAAGTCTTCATGGAGAAAGGTACTTTATGTTTCTTATTGATGATTACTCTAGAATGATATGGGTTGCTTTCTTAAGACAAAAATGTGAAGCATTAGAAAATTTCAAAGTTTCAAGGCCATGGAAGAAAATGAGAAAGTTCTAAAAATAAAATTCTTAAGGTTAGATAGAGCTGGTGAGTTCACCTCTAGGGAGTTCAATTCTTTCTATGAAGAGCATGGAATCAAAAGGAAGTTATCTGCTCCCCAAACACCTCAACAAAATGGAGTTGCAGAGAGGAAGAAAAAAACAATTTTGGATGTTGCTAGAACAATGATGATTGAAGGAAATGTACCTCGCATCTATTGGAGTAAATTTATAAGCACTATTGTGTACACTTTAAATCGAGTAAATGTCAATAGTAATTCTAGTAAGACTCCTTTTGAACTCTGGTTTGGTTATAAGCCTACTATTAAAAATTTCAAGATCTTTGGAAGCAAGTGTTACATCAAGAGAGATGAGGACATAGGAAAGTTTGATGCAAGAAGTGACGAGGGAATATTTCTAGATTACTCTACTAAAATCAAAGCCTACCAGTGCTTTAACAAAAGACTAAGGAAAATGGTTGAGAGTGAAAATGTTAGAGTTGATGAGGACTCTGCTAAATCATTTGGATAATATGGATATGATTCAAATGACCAAGAAGACAACACAAACAAAGGGAAGAATGCTCAGACACAATCAACTCCAAATTGTTCCATATGTTCTAGTAAAATAACTTCCATTTGTTCTGGTAAATCAAGGTAGTCAGGAAGGAGAGACAAGTGTAAGTGTAGAAGAAGGAACAAAAGAACCAAAAGTTCAAGAGTATCCTAAAACTCCAAGGTATGTAAAGCTAAATAATTTTGAAAATAAAATTTTAGGAGACAAGAATAAAGGTGTGCAAACTAGAAGAAAGATTGTTGAAGAGTATTACCTAATTTCCAAGATTGAGCCTAAAGACATCAATGAAGCTTGCAATGATGAACAATAGATGGAAGCTATGAAGGAAGAACTAATGCAGATTGAAAAGAATGATACATGGATACTTGTTCCCAGACTTAAAGATAAAAATATGATTGGTACTAAATGGATATTTTGGAATAAGCTAAATGAACAAGGTGAAGTGGTCCGAAATAAAGCAAGATTGGTATGTAAAGGGTATTCGCAAATGGTAGGTATTTATTTTGAAGAAACCTTTGCCCCTATTGCTAGAATTGAAGCTGTAAGGTTATTTCTTACTTATGCGGCATATAAGAACTATAAAGTCTATCAAATGGATGTGAAGTCAGCTTTTCTGAATGGTGAGCTAGAAGAAAAATTATATATTGAATAGGCGAATGGATTTCAACTGAATGATAAGGAAAACATGGTTTTCCAATTGAAGAAAGCTCTATATGGTCTCAAGAAATCTCCTAGAGCCTCGTATGCTAGAATGGACAAATACTTATTAAAGCTTGGATTCAATAAAGGTACTACTGACAGTAACTTGTATTTCAAATTGGATCATGACAAAGAGTTAATTATTGAGGCCTTTGTTGATGACATTATTTTTGGAGGAGATGAAAATATATGTATGAATTTTGTTGATGAAATGAAGAGTGAATTTGAAATGAGCATGATTGGAGAGATGAAGTTCTTTCTAGGATTGCAATTTACTCAATTAGATAAGGGGATCTTCATATCCCAGTCCAAATATGTGAGATTGCTATTGAAGAAGTTTGGCATGGAAGACTCAAAACTCATTGGTACTCCCATGGTAACAAAATGCAAGTTAACTAAGAATGATGATTCTCCTAAGGAAAATCAAACAAGATACATATCAATGATTGGTGGATTGCTATACTTAACTCAGACCAAACCAGACATTATGAATGTTGTATGTATGGTTGCTAGATTTTAGGCTGGTCTGAAAGAATCTCATGTGATTGCTATAAAGAGAATTTTTAGATACCTAAAAGGAACAATCAATTTTGGGCTTTGGTATCCTAAGGATGATGATCTTACTTTGAATGTAGATACTAATGTAGATTGGGTAGGAGATGTAGATGATAGGAAGAGTACTAGTGGTGGTTCCTTCTTCCTAGGGAAGAATTTGGTGTCTTGGTTAAAAAAAGTAGAATTCCATTTCTCTATCTACTACTGGGGCAAAGTATATTGCTGCTACAAATAACTATACTCAAGTGATGTGCATGAAACAGATGCTAAAAGATATCAGAGTAGTATATGATGAACCTATTGCCATATACTGTGACAACTCAATTGAAATTAACATATCAAATAATCTGGTGCTACATTCTAAGACCAAGCATATATCAATCAAGTTTCACTTCTTGAGGGAAAAAGTGAGTGAGAAAGAAGTCAGACTAGAGTATGTGCCTACCAAAGAATAGATTGCAAACATTTTCACCAAGTCGTTGTTGAAGGATACTTTTCAGTATCTTAGAGGGATGCTAGGGGTGATTACCCCTCCTGATATGAACTAAAAATGCATTTTCTTGCATCAATCCATGTGCTTCATAGATATTTCTTGATCTGGATTGATGTTTATGTGGCTACTACTCAGGGGGAGTAGTCAGATGTGCATATATGTGGTTCATAGCTTGTATATGGGAAGATAATGCTTATCTTTTCCATTGATGTCAAAGATGGAGAAGAGTCATGTAAAAAATTGTTGCTTATATGGGGAGAAGATCATGTAGAAGAGGTTAAGGAACTAGAGTCAAAATCTAAGGGGGAGTAAGTGTTGATTGAGAGTTGTCTTGATGGTGTTTTTCACATCATGTGTTGCCATCAATGCCAAAGGGGGAGATTGTTGGATGTTGTGGTTGTGTTGCTAAAAAAAATTTGTAATTGATGTCAACACTATTAGCATTACTATATTGAAGGTTGTATATGTCGAGGATATTGAGAAAATTGTTTAAGGAAGAGTTGTAGGTTCCTAGTGGAATAGTGAAGATCATGGAGGTGTCTTGTTCTATACATTGAAGATCAATTATTGTGGACTAAAGAGTTTATTGTTGAGAGTATCTAGTTCATCTATCGGAAGTTTCAGGGGTCCGCATGAAGATTTGATTGTGCTATTAAAAATTGCGTTCCGACAATATTTATGTGGGTTATGTCAGTGTTCTTGATTGAAGTTTATGTGATTCTAGTAATTTCTATTTATGTGGATATTTGTTTGTTAGTTCTTGTTGTTTTTGGATGCTTCTAGATCATTCTCTATCATTTTTATACATCCACATTGATTGGTGTGCTCATGGTTGAAGATTTTTCTTGCTATGTTCGGGTTTTCATGTTCTTGGTTGACATGATAGTTGTAACATGTGCTAGATCCTTGAAGATTTAAATTTTAATGTTTGGTGCACTCAAGGATTTTATTTTTAGGTCGCATCATAATATTGGTTGATATTGTTTGATTAGCATTACAAATTTATTTGTAAATTTGGGCCGACATTGTAAATATGTTTTATCTTTTTGGCCGACAAGGTTGTTGATGTAATTTCATGTTGCAGATAATAAGAGTGATTTTTTGAGTGAAGTTAGTGTGTGTATGAAGTGAAGAAAATCCATAGAAGAGAAAGTGTTTGAATATTGATCTATTCATTCAATTGCAAAGCAGAGTGAGAATAAGCTTGAGTGAATTGTGAAGAAGGTTTTTTGTGCTTAACTGAAATTATAATCAGGCTTGTGTAGAAGCTATTTTCTTAGTCCATACCCTATGGATATAATCTATATTTTTGTGTATTGTTTGGCAGTAATCCCTCTTGTATTTGAGTAGTGAGCTCTAGGTAGTGTGCCTGAATGCATGTGTATTCCCATTAGCCTTCATTATACTTTTAACAAGGTATAATATTGTGTACTAACATCTACTGTGGTTTTTCCCCTAACAGGGTTTTCGGGTAAAAAATTATTGGTGTTCTCTATACTTCTAATGTATTGATTGTTCATGGTTTATTGTTCATTCATCAGATTTGAGATTAAGTTAAGTAAATTTTGAAAAGTTTAAAGATTATGTGACAACTGATTCATCCCCCTCTCAGTTGTCTGTCCTTGTTTTTCCAACACTGGGAAAATGCTAAAGCTAAGTGACTTCCACCTAGGATATAAGTGTGGGTACTTGAGGAAAGGCAAGTATCATGAGGATTGTTCTAACAAGAATGGAAACAATGGTCTCGCACTGCATGGATGATCCCCCATAAATGGAATTCCTGCATTAAAACCCCTTATTTAAAAGATCAAAATCCTTAATCTATTTGTTGGTGCAAGAACGGTCATTTTGAAGCCACCCCACATTTTTATGGATTTTAGTAGAGATGAGAAGTATGCCATGGGAGATTCATGGGTACTGATGCTTGGATGACCCGAGAAGTGAGTGCATTGTAAGGGGGAGCTTGTGTGGTCAAGCATCTAATCATTCGCTGAAAGTAGGCATAGATAGATTTATCCAAGTGGGAATTCAAAAACCATTGTCTCAATACCCATATGGTTGTGCATGTTCTTGGAATAAAAAAAAACTTTGCTTGATTGTAAACATTGGGAAAACAAACATTCGACATGAGCATCAAATTTCAAACCCTTTAGAGGAGAAAATACCTTTGACAAATTTTGAATGTTATTACTTGCCCTAGGGATTCTATCCTTAGATGTTTCTAAACATTTGGATTTATATCCCAATTTGCTTACTAAAGTCAACAATAGGGAAATTTTTATTTTATTTCGTTGATTTCCACATAATGGATTTTGTGGGATGAGAATAAATTAAGACATCAAACATCTAGTTTGAAAACCTAATCAAGAAGTGTTTGTGGGAAAAGGAAGTCACTAAGCAAAGATAAAGAACAATTGGACCCCACACATGTGTTCTTTCAAATGATTTCCCACAAAATCAATATCTAAAAACCAAAGACCAAGGGTCTTAGTCATAAAGCTCACAAGAAAAGTTGGCTATGCTTTATGAATTTAGGGAAATATTGACATTTAAATTTTACAAATGTGCATCAAGGAACAATCCAAATTTTTACTCATTTTACTATTTTCAAAATCCAAGTCTCTTTCAAAGGTTTGATTATCTCACATAGGAAGTATTGCATGTTCGTCAACACCAAGGTCTTGTAAACAAGAGTCTTTTTAGGTTCATTCAGGATCAAAACAATCACTTTCATCCATCCCTCAAAAATATAAAACCAAAAATCATCTCACCAACTCTTGAAAATTTTGAAAAAAATATTTCATGTTAAACTTTGGGAAAATCATTTGAAGCAAATGCAAATCATCCTGTTTGATTAGATGTGTGTAGATGCATCCTTCTCCACATATTTAGTCAGAATTTTCAGTCCTTGTGAACAATTCTATCTTTGGATAACATCCAAGATCTTGGGGTCTAGGAGTTCATTATCTAAAATCAAAACATCAAATCAATCAAAATCATCTTGTTTGTCTACGTGTGTGTAGATGAATTCTTATTTGTGCACTTAGTCAAATTAGCATCTTGTGGACAAATTTACTCTAGGACAACATCCAATCTCTTAGATTTTATGAGTTCACTATCCAAATCCAAATCAAATCAAATCAAAGCAAATCCCAAAATAAAAAACAAACATCAAATCCAAGTCCTAAGGTTTAACTTCTCCTTCAAGATTTCTCATACTTATTATTCACCAATCATCCATATTTCACATACTTCACTATCACCTTTTGATCCTTAATTATCCTATATTTTCTCTTTTGAACCTAAAGTTAGATCAATCTAAAGAGCTAGAGGTTTATCTCTTATATTCTTGAAAATTGATCCCTATTTTATGGTGCAAACTAGATTGCAACATAAGAAAAACATGGAGACCAACAAAGAAACATCAACTTCGAGTAACCTAAGTCAAACTTTTCCCGAGATCAATCCCATTGGGGCAAGCAAACCCATAATCAATCTTGCACTTCCTCAATATCATCAAGAGGAAGGTCAAGTGGAAGACATCACAAATAGTTTCTTAGGGATGACACAAGATGAGATCACTGAAATGGTCCAAAATCCAAAAAATCATAGAATTGTCAATGCCATGATGAAGTTCCATCCCTCACAATATATGCTTGAATTAGCAAAAAAAGGGGCTAAACTCCCTTTAGATTATGATGTGAGCACCATTTTGGAACAAACTCTTGGGACCATGCCCCCAACATCATTCACACTCCCAATTTCATCCACAACCCCATTTCAAAGAATCACTCAATCCATCCTAAAAATTACATCCATTGCTACAACTCAACCCATTGTTAACAAGGGGAGTGCATTTATCAATGCACTACAAACACACCCCCTTGTGAATAATCAAGATTTGGATGCAAACACCATATTGGTTCAATCTGTCCCCCAAAATCCATTACACCCATATGTCCCCCTCACCTTCAAAAATCCCAATGACCCATCATCATCATTTCATGCAACACCTCAAACCTCTCTCCCTATGACCTCACAAGGAGAAGGTGGGCTATTTGGACCAGGAGGCATCTTTGACCCTTCATCTTCATCATTTCCCAAAGGAAGTATGCCACTCACTTTTTCACTACTTTCACCCTTTCCGTTAACATCCACATCACCTCTCAGTTTGGAGTTACCTCCATTACCACCACTCATTCAAAACACCCCCCCAATAATTAATCAAAGCATCATACCAAATCCCCTGACCTTGCCATCAATATCGCAACAATAGATGGAATAAAAACTTTTGGCCAATATAATAAAATATGTAATGCCAGAAGAACAAAAAGTTTTTACCATCATCTCCAATCTTGAGAAAACCTTGTCCTTCCATCTCAAGGTGCAAGGTATCACCACATACGACCAATTGATCTCCAAGGCACTTAGCATTGAACAAGCCCTTATTGCAAAAGGAGGGACACCCGCATATCTTGAACATCAAGACAATCACCCATCCAATAGCTATAATAAGAAACCTCACACATACACAAGAAACAAAAAAATCACCAATGACGATTTGGTGGATGCCAAGGTCATAATCAGTGCTCTGAAGCAAAACACCAAAACCTACCAACAACCACAAAAAACACACTGACCAATGTGGTATCACAACAAGCAAACAATCAAGTCAACAAGCTAAATAATCAAGGAGGACCACCTCCATGAAATAGAAATCCCCTAAGTGGAAGTACACAACCCTTGGGGAGTCAATCGAGTCTGTCATGACGAAGCTAGTGAACGAGAATCTCATCAAGATTCCCACCTATGAGAACTGTCAGGAACCTCAAGTAAAACCACCATGGTACAATGAGAATCACCTTTGTTACTTTCACAATATCAAGGGGCACACAATGACTAGTTGCATGAGGTTGAAAAATCTAATCCAGGACCTCATTGATGATAAAATCATAAATGTGGAACAACCAACTAGAAATTAGAATCTCAAGATTTACACGAATGCAATTCTCGATCACAACAACAAGGGGAACAATAACAATGATAAGAGAAAGGGTGCATTCAAAAGTGTGAATCATGTATACAACCATGTTGTCATACCCCTAGATGAGTGTTGCACTATTATTACCATCAAAGGAGCCCAAGATATTTGTGGAGTCACCACAAAAGGAAGAAAAGTCACCATCACAGGGCCATCTCAGCCAACCAGAGAATCCACTTCCAGCCCAAGATTCATTCCTAGTGGTTATAATTTCCTCGACCAGTTGAAAAGAACCCCAACAAATATCTCCATCATGGAGTTACTGAAGATCTCACCAAGCCACAAGAAGATTCTTGAAGAAGCCTTGGCCTCATCTTCAGTCCCCACAGATCTTGATGTGGATCAATTCCAAGCTATGGTCGCACACCTTACCACACCTCACCTACTAACATTTTTAGAACAATATCTTCCAACACAACCATCTCACAATCATGTGCTTCATCTTGAGGTTTTTGTTCATAAGAATAAGTTCAAGAGGTCCCTCATAGATGGAGGTTTAGGTTTGAACATATGCACCCTTAAATTAATAAAAAATTTGGGCTTCTATGAAGATCTTGTTGAAAAATGAAAAGGAATAACCATTAGATCCTATGATGATCAATAAAGAGTGTCTTAGGGCACTATCCAAATCCCTATTCAAGTAGGGCTGACAACCATGGAAACAATTGTTAAGTTCTCAACCTAGAATTTCCTTACAATATCCCCTTGGGGTGTCCCTAGATTCATGGGATGCAAGTCGTCACTTCTACCTTCCACCAGTGTGTAAAGTTTCCATATCATGGCCAAGAGTTCACTGTCCATGGGGATCCTGAACCCTTTTACTATTGCAAAAATATGGAAGCCAAATATTACAAAATCCCCCAAGTGCCTAAAAATGATGAGGGCCCCTCAACTCCATACATAGACCCAGCTACTCTCGCCTCCACTTCTATGAAAAAGACACCCTCCATCCTTGCCATCTATAATATCAAGGTCATTATCTAAGACAAGGGGCGTGGGGATTATGCAATTCTAAAAAATGTTTTTGTAGTGGGAGAATTACCACAATCTCCCAGATCACAAGGGTGACCATAATCAAATAATGCTTCCTCATCCCAAACCTTCACAACAGGCTCCTCCAGCTTAAGGAGTTAGGGAGACCTAGCTTGTGAAGTAATAGAAGAAGACCCATCAAACGTCATGTACCAAGATAAAAAAAACTAGCATCTAACCTACCTATGGATGATAGCAGTAAAGGCTTACAAATGATGCTCACCATGGGCTATGACAGAAACAAAAAGATTGGAAAAGATGGCAATGAGCTTCTAGTACCCCTCATTTTGAAGACGTGTATGAGAAATCTTGGTCTTAGATGTACCCCTTTGAAGGTGACCATACTTGGCAAAGGTACCTCAGTTAGTAAGGTCAAAAATCCCCCTCAGCAATCAGCAGTTGCCCTTCAATTACCTATATCCACAAGTCTACCTTTAGACAACTTTACCTTTGACATAATTGATGTTTGTAGTAGTGATGAGGACCCCATAACTAATTTTCCTATGCTTTTTGAAGAGACCTCCCTACTCACGATTAGTACCTTTTCTTTTGAGACCAATGACTATCAAGCCCATGAAATCAACCTAGTCTATCCCCAACTCATAGATTACAGCCAACAAGGATCGCCAATTTTGGATACTTTAAAAAATGATGAGGTGCTCTTGGAATTCATGGGACTACAGGACATATTGCCACATGGAAACCACAAGGTTGGGTTTGACATCACACTAGACATAGAATCCTACTACGGGGAAACAATCAAATCCTTTAGTCACAAAATAAAAAAAATTGACAATAATCTCAAGGTCTTTAAGTGAAAACCACAGTGCGGTACTCTCTAACCCAAAAGAAGTAAAAATAAAGGATGTATCCAATGGTGAAAACCTCTCTGAGGCACCTACGGATGAAGGATTCAATCTACCTCTCAATGCTCTACATCTAGAAAAGTCTGAGGTTCTAGCTGAGAAGTGCAACCTAGTCAACTTGGGAACAAAGGAAACTTTGCATATCACATTTTATGTTGAATCATTGATGTCAAAAGAACAAGAGATCCTAGTTTCCTTCTTAAGGGAGAGGAAGGTCAACTTTTTATGGTGCTATGCTGACATGCCCAGGCCTGATCTCAAGATTGTGGTCCACCATCTAGCAGTTTACCCCAAGGCAAAGCCCATCAAACAGAAGCTCAAAAAAATGCATCCTCAAATTGTGTTGTTAGTCAAAATGGAATTAAATAATCTACTTGATGCAGGGTTCATATGACCAATTGACTATCTAGAGTGGGTATCAAATCTAGTACCTATTTCAAAAATCAATGGGGCAATCTGTATCTACACAAACTTTAGAGACCTCAACAAAGCATGTCCCAATGATGACTTCCCACTTGCCAACATTGATATGATTGTAGATATGACCACAGGACATGAGATGCTTTCATTAATGGAAAGATTCTCTGGGTATAACCAGATCATGATAGCCAAACAAGACCAACACAAAATGGATTTTACTTGTCCATGGGGGACATATTATTGGAACATGATGTCGTTTGGCCTAAAGAATGTTGGAGCAACCTAATAGAGGGCCACTACCTTAATCTTTCATGACATGATCCATAAGCCTATGGAGGATTATGTCGATGACATATTGGAAAAATCAAGAAAGAGGAGGGACCACATAGCAGCATTAAGTTCCATCTTTGATAGGCTTGAGGAATACAAGGTCCACCTTAATCCAAAGAAGAGCTTCTTCAGTGTACAATCAGGGATGCTATTGGGATACATAATGTCCATGAGAGGGATTGAAATAGATCCTACCAAGGTAAAGGCAATCCTTGAGATGGACACACCTAATACATTGAAATAGCTAAGAGGCTTACAAGGTAGGCTCCATTCCATTTTCTGGTTCACAGCTTAGCTAGCAGACAAGTCAATCCCATATTCTCACCTACTCCACAAGGGCGTACCATACAAATTAGACAAAAAATGTGATCAAGCCTTCAACAAGATCAAAGAGTATTTACTCACACCTCCAGTGCTTTTTCCACCAATTCTAGGAAAACCTTTTATCTTATACATATCGGCAACAATAGCAACTCTCAGTGCTCTCCTAGCTCAACATGATGAAAATGGAATAGAGAGGGTCATCTACTACATTAGTCGAACCATGGTAGGGCATGATTTAAATTATTCATTCATCAAAAAAGCATGTCTAGCAGTGGTTTTTGCCTCACAAAACTTTAGGAACTACATGTTTGTACATAAAATCAAACTCATCACCAGGATCAACCCACTCAAGTACCTACTTTCCAAGGAAATCCTTATAGGAAGTGTTCACCTCCTAGAATGATTTCACAACTAAGCCTTTACGACCATGATTTAGAGACTAGAAATCTAACCTAAATAGTCATTCAATCATCATGAAGCTGCATTTAACTTGTTAACCCAGGGATGTGAACTTGAAATGGGTCAACACTGTATGTGCACTAGGGGCTCATGTAGTCATTGCATACTACAACCAAGAAACACAATACTGAAAGTTAATTGCTTGAAATGAAATAAAGTAAATGTTGAAAATCAATCAACAACTATAATAAGCTAAAATATTTTCAGGAATAAAGATCTAAGCAACAAACAAGAAACTAATCTATCTACTTTGGTTGTAGGAACAAACACATAATGGACTTCTAGTGGTTGCAGGAACAATCAATGCCAAATTTTAAACTAAGTATCAAACAACAAGTAACACTAAGATAATGCTAAAATAAGAAGATGGATTACTCACCAAGTGGGCCCTCTTGGATAAGTATCCTCTAAACTAACAAGAACTCAGATGGTCAAACTTATAACTTTATTTTATTCACTATAAATCATGCATACAAAGAGTAATATATTTGTATTGCTGAAAATGAAAATTGTTGGAAATGTATGTCTCAATCAATATAGGCTGAAACCTCCATGAGAGCCAAGTCAGTGTGATAGCTTCATTATCTGGCTGACTAGCAGTTTGATTCATTATGTTTTAAATAGGTCATTGTGACCTTGTTACTATCTTGCTGAAAGGTTACACTATGAAGCTATCACTGTGACAAGGTGTATTCGTTATGACCTCATAGCGCTCGAGAGATCTCTAGCCGACAGGCCATTCAATCGGGAGTCGGGGAGAGTCTTGGTTGTTTGCTATGAGCTCTCAGTGACGTGGAAGTCTTGCCAAAAGTTTGATTCACTTTATGGTCTTCAGCATAGCGTATAGTCTATCGGTCAGTAGTCTTACCGATATACAATTGTCTCACCAATGAAGGCTCAAGTGTTAGTCATCGGTGTAACACGGCGGCTCGGTGAAGAGTCTTAACAAAAGATAAAGTCTCACCGACAGTGCTTTCTATTGGAGTCTTTGGGGTAAGTCTTAGAGTTTGGTATGTTCTCTCAGTGAAGAATATATGTCTTGGTGACTGCTAACAACTTTGGTGAAACATATGGATCTCGGTATGATGTCTCGGCGAAAGCCGATTGTCTGGCCGATGAGAACACTTAAGTCTATGTGACTTACGGAGCCTTGGCGTAACATCTCAGCGATGGTGTTTGGTCTTACTGATAGGTGTATGCTTTCGGTGTAACCTAATGTTGCTCTATGAGACCTCTTGGCGATATCGGTATGTCTTGCTGACTATCTTTTGGAGCTTGATATGACTTGTGTCTTCGGTATACCTTTGGTGACTCACTATGATCTCCTGGAAAAAGTGATAGTTCTAGGTGACTGCTTGGTGACTCAGTTTAACTCATGAGGCTCGATAGAACATCTTGGTGACTACGGTGACTCTTGGTGACATGGGTATGAAGGCTATGTGGCATTGGCGAGACACTGTTAGTGTCTCACCGAGATGCCAACACAGTGTGAATTATGTTGACCGAGTAAGACTTTCTAATGTGGCATCTTGTGGATGAATAGGAGCCAAATATGAATAGTTAGAAGTCTGTTCATTGTGACAGTTCTACAAGGAAGTTCTACAAACTGAGATTAAGTTCTATATACTCTGAGATTGCAGTTTGTAATTGGTTGGTTGGTTCAACAGATTGTTGCATGATTGAAGCAGTGGAAGAATTCTATTATGTGGACTGTAATTGTGAAGGTTCTTGTGCAATATTGCAAATGGTGAATGTTGCTATAAATAGACACTAGTAAGATAAGTCTGACTATTGTATGTAATCTCAATTATTATAATACAAAGTGATTTCTCTTAGTGTGGTGGGTTTTTCTCCCGTAAGGGTCTCCCCATGTATATCTGTTGTTCTTATGTGACTATCAAAACTCTGTTTCTGTTATTTGTTTCATAGTGCATCTTAATTGGACTATAATTGTAAAATTTAAAAGTACATCTACATTCTTTCTTGAGGTATTGATGTTAGGAGAATTGTTTCCGCATCTAATTTTCTTTACAAGTGGTATTAGAGCCTGGCCAGTTGTGTTATCCTTGTGGGTACATTGGGTGTTTTTTGTGTCAATTATGTTCAGTGGGAGTCTTGTAGAGTTTGTTATTTCTGATTACAGATTAAGATGGCTAGTACATTTGGTAAGATTGAAATAGAGAAGTTTAATGGAAATAACTTTGAGTTGTGGAAACTCAAGATGGAGGATCTTCTTGTTGATCGTGATCCTTGGATTGTTGTGTCTAGAACTAAACCTATAGGCATGAAGCAAGAAGATTGGGACCTTGTAGATAGGAAGTCTAAGGGGCTGATAAGGCTTTGTTTGGCAGACTCAGTTCTTCTCAATGTGCATGAAGAGAAGACTACATCTTCCTTGTGAAAGAGACTAGCGTCTATTTATCAGGGGAAGTCCTTGGTGAATAAACTATTCCTGAGGAAGAAACTGTACTCTTTAAGAATGCAGGAAGAAGGGTCTATAGCTAATCATTTGAATTCATTTAACACGCTACTTGCTCAATTGACATCTGTTGGTGTGAAGACTAAAGAAGAGGATCGATGTATGCTACTATTGTGTTATTTTCCAGACTCATGGGATCATCTAGTGATGGCTATCGGGAGTATGACATCCAGTTTCAAGATGGAGGATATTGTTGGTTCTTTATTGTCAGAAGAAATGAGAAGGAAGTCTTCTGAGATGGCGAAGGAGGCTCTTGTTGTCAGAGAAACGTCAAAGGATAAAGGCAAGAAGAAGGATTATAAGTCCAAATCAAAATCAAAGGGGAGATCAAAGTCTCCTAGAAAAAAGTCCAAGGTGAAGTGTTGGAACTATGGGCAACCTGGTCATGTCCGAAAGGATTGTAAAGAGGAGAAAAAGAAGAAGGGCTCTTCTAATAATGGTTCTTCTCATAGTGATGGTGACTCCTTCATTACAGCCTTGGCTACAGAGGCATCAAATGATGTTTTGCTGATTGATTATGGAGCATCTTTCCACATGACATCTCATAGAGAATGGTTCACAAAGTATGAAGAATACAATAGTGGAAAGGTGTACTTGGCAAGTGATTCAACTTTGGAGATCGTTAGCCATGGAAGAGTCAGGATACAATTCCCTAATGGAAGAGTGAAGGGAATCAATAATGTTATGCACATACTAGGTCTAGCTCAAAATCTATTGTCTGTAAATATGCTAAATGACATTGGTGTACAAGTTATGTTCTCTGGAAATGGCTGCAAGATGACTAGAGGTGCTCGAATTGGTACCCTGTACAAGCTGGATGCACAGGTTGTTCAATGTAACATTATCTTTGTAAAGTCACTGAAAGCTGCTCATGGAGGTAAAGAGGGATATATCCCTAATTATGTAAACTCTATGGAAGTAAAACTTCCTGCAGAGAAAACTATGCTTTGGCATCATAGGTTAGGCCACATAGGAGAAAAAGGTTTAAAAACCTTGAAAAGCAAAAACCTAGTTGAGGGGCTTGAAGATTGTAATCTTGAATTTGAATTCTGTGAACACTATATATATGGAAAACAACACCATGTTTTGTTTTATTCCAGTCCTCATAAATCTTCTGGTTTATTAGATTATATTCATTTCGGATGTGTTTGGTCTAGTGAATGTTCCTTCTTTGTCTAAATCAAGATACTATGTGTCGTTCATTGATGATTATTCAAGAAGAGCATTTGTATATTTTCTGAAGAGTAAATCAGAAGTATTCAGTCGGTTTAAAGAATTTAAAAATCTTGTTGAAAATTAGACTAGTAGAAAAATAAAATACTTAAGGACTGATAATGGTGGTGAATTTTGTTTTGATGAATTTGAAAGATACTATAAAGACCATGGAATCAAAAAACATAAGACTACACCTTATACTCCATAGTAGAATGGAGTTGTAGAAAGGTTCAATAGGACAGTGATGGAGAGAGCATGAAGTATGCTCAGTAGTGCTGGCTTGGAGGAGAAATTTTGGGCTGAGGCTGTATCTACTGCATGTTATCTAATTAATCATTCTCCAAATTCTTCTCTTGTTGAGAAAACAACTTTGGAAGTGTGGTTTGGTAAGAAGCCCTCTCTTAGACATATTCATGTTTTTGGCTGTGAGGCATATGCTCATGTGTCGGATGTTAAAAGATCTAAATTGGAGAAAAAGGTTGTCAAATGTATTTTTATTGGCTATAGTGCTATCATAAAGGGATACAAGCTTTGGAATCCTAATATAGAGAAGGTTCTGTACAACAAAAGTGTAATATTTCATGATTTGAAACCTTCCACTTTGGATCTGCAGTAAGAGACAGTCAGAAAATAATAAGGATGTAGCATTAATTCCTCCTACACCTGAGAAAGAGGAATTGAAAATTAAAAATGTACCTAAAACTGAGGAGAGCTCAAGCAGTTCTGAAAGTTTAGAAGAAGAAGAAAAACCTCAGCCTCAGCCATTGAGGAGGTCAACCCGAGAAAGAAAACAACCAAATAGGTATGGGTTCTCATTGATTGATTCTACTTGTGCCTATGCTTTGATTTCTAGTACTGATGAGCCTAGGACTGTAAAAGAGGCAATTAAAATGTCTGATTTAGACTCTTGGTTGGAAGCCATGAATGAAGAGATGGCATCATTAGAGAAAAATGAAACTTGGAGTTTGGTGCCCTTGCTTGAAGGAAAAAAACTTGTGGGCTGCAAATGGGTATTTAAGAAAAATATTGGTCTGGATGGCAGAGTAGAAAAGTACAAGGTGAGACTGGTTGCAAAGGGTTATTCCCAGGTCGAGGGAATTGATTATGGGGAAATATTTTCTCCTGTAGCAAAGTTGACATCTATCAGATTTATTTTGTCACTTGTAGGAGCATATGACTTAGAGATAGAACAGATGGATGTAAAGACAACATTTCTTCATGGCAATCTTGAAGAAGAAATATATATGTCCCAGCCTGAGCACTTTGTTGAGAAAGGTAAAGAAAAACTCGTATGCAAATTAAAGAAGTCTCTGTATGGGTTAATGCAGTCACCTAGAATGTGGTACCAAAAATTTGATACATTTGTATTGTCTTTGGGATTTGTGAGATCAAAATCTGATCACTGTGTTTATTATAAAGTTAAAGGTGATCAAGTTCTTGTTATTGCTCTTTATGTTGATGATATGTTGTTCATAGGAAATAGCAAGCTAATGATTTTTGATCTTAAGTCTTAGTTGTCTGCTAAGTTTGAAATGAAGGACCTTGGTGCAGCAAGGTATATTCTGGGGATGGAGATTACTAGGGACAGGAAGAATAGAAAGCTTTGGCTCAGTTAGAGTAAGTATATAAGGACTGTTCTAAAGAGATTTTGCATAAATGATTGCAAACAGCTAGTGGTTCCAGTCATGCAGGGAACGAAGCTATCTGTTGAGGACTATCCAAAATATTCTACTAAGATGGAGGACATGACCAGTGTACCCTATGCTAGTGCAGTAGGTAGTCTCATGTATGCAATGGTCTGTACAAGGCCAAACATTGTCCAAGCAGTGGGAGTACTTAGTCGATTTATGGCTAATCCAGGAAGAACGCATTGGGATGCTGTGAAAAGAGTTTTCAAATATTTGAAGGGCACTTCAGATTTTGCTTTGTGTTACCATGTGAACTTGGTTGACTCATAGAGAACTCTCAGTATTCAAGGCTATGTGGATTCAAATTGGGCTGGGGACATTGACAGCAGGAGATCCACTAGTGGATACATATTCATGATGAATGGTGGTGCAGTGAGTTGGATGAGCAAGCGGTAGGCTGTAGTCACTTTGTCCACTATGGAGGCTAAATACATGGCAACTACTCATGCTTGTAAAGAAGTTGTATGGTTGAAACGTTTGTGTTCTGACATTGGTTTTGATGCAGGGAAATAACTATTTTTTGTGACAGTCAAAGTGCAATTTTTCTGGCAAAGAATCCAACTTTCCATGCAAGGATGAAACATATTGATGTCTAGTACCACTTTGTATGAGATATGGTTGAGGATGGAAAGGTCAGTTTGGAAAAAGTTGATACTCTGGAGAATGTTGCAAATGCATTGATGAAGCCAGTGAGCACAAACAAGTTCAGGTGGTGTGCTAGTTCAATGGGCATTAGTGCCCATGATTTTCAGTAAGTTTTATTTGTGTTCTAGAGGTGCTTGTATGATATTCGTCAAGTGGAGATTGTTGGAAATATATGTCTCAATCAATACAGGCTAAAACCTCGATGAGAGCCAAGTCGGTGTGACAACTTCATTGTCTGGCTGACTAGCAGTTTGATTCATTCTATTTTGAACAGGTCGTTGTGACCTTGTTACTGTCTTGCCAAAAGGTTACACTCTGAAGCTATCGCTGTGACAAGGTGTATTCATTATGACCTCATAGCGCTTGAGAGATCTATGGCCGATAGGCCATTCAATCAAGAGTCGGGGAGAGTCTTGGTTGTTCACTATGAGCTCTCAGCGACATGGAAGTCTTGCCGACAGGTTGTTTCACTTTATGGTCTTTGGCATAGCATATAGTCTATCGGTAAGTAGTCTTACCGATATACAATTGTCTCACCGATGAAGGCTCAAGTGTTAGTCATCAGTGTAACACGATGGCTTGGTGAAGAGTCTTAGTGAAAGATAAAGTCTCACCGAAAGTGCTTTCTATTGGAGTCTTCAGGGTAAGTCTTGGATTTTGGTATGTTCTCTCAGTGAAGATGATATGTCTTGGTGACTATTGACAGCTTTGGTGAAACATATGGATCTCGGTATGATGTCTCGGCGAAAGCCAATTGTCTGGCCGATGAGAACACTTAAGTCTATGTGACTTGCGGAGCCTCGACGTAACATCTTAGCGAAGGTGTTTGGTCTTGCTGATAGGTGTATGCTTTCGGTGTAACCTAATATTGCTCTATGAGACCTCTTGGCGATATCGGTATGTCTTGCCAACTATCTTTTAGAGCTCGATATGACTTGTGTCTTCGGTATACCTTTGGTGACTCGCTATGATCTCTTGGCAAAAGTGATAGGTATGGGCGACTGCTTGGTGACTCGGTTTAACTCATGAGGCTCAATAGAACATCTTGGCGACTACAGTGACTCTTGGTGACATCAATATGAAGGTTGTGTGGCATCAGCGAGACACTATTAGTGTCTCACCGAGATGCCAACATAGTGCGAATTCTATTGATCGAGTAAGACTTTCTGATGTGGCATCTCGTGGACGAATAGGAGGAGCCGAATATGAATAGTTAGAAGTTTGTTCATTGTGAAGATTCTACAAGGAAGTTCTACAGACTGAGATTGAGTTCTATATACTCTAAGATTGCAGTTTGTAATCGGTTGGTTGGTTCAACAGATTTTTGCATGATTGAAGTAGTGGAAGAATTCTATTCTGTGTACTGTAATTGTGAAGGTTCCTGTGCAATATTGTAAATGGTGAATGCTACTGTAAACAAACACCAGTAAGATAAGTCTGAATATTGTATGTAATCTCAATTACTATAATATAAGGTGATTTCTCTTTGTGTGGTGGGTTTTTCTCCCATAAGGGTTTTCCCATGTATATCTGGTGTTCTTGTGTGACTGTCAAAACTCTGTTTCTATTATCTGTTTCATAGTGCATCTTAATTGGACTGTAATTGTAAAATTTAAAAGTACATCTGCATTCTTTCTTGAGGTATTGATGTTAGGAGAATTGTTTCTGCATCTAATTTTCTTTACAAAAATGAGAGTACAATGTAAAATCGTGCAACCTCATATTCTTGAAGAAGGAGCATCCAGTTATTATTTATACTATTGCTAAACAAGACAATCCACTCCATGACTGGGAGGACGCCATTTAGGGAAAACATGGGGAAATGCAGAGATTATGGTTACACATGTAGGGAATCTAGTCAGACATGCGAGACAAGTGTAGATCCATCATAGTAGTAACACCCGTGCATGCTCGATCATTAAGATCCACTGCAAGGTGGTTATGTTTAGTTGCATGAAGAATCTTTGCTGCCAGCTACCTTTGACTTGGAGTGATTTCTTAGCTGGATGTTATGGTGCATGCCTAGCTGGTGGTGTCTTCCTTAACTTGGTGTATTAAATTTGCATGTCAAGGTTAGTATGCATAATAACTACACATCAATAACCACTCTAAGAAACATTCATTAATCACATGAAAAATCAATATAGATGATCGACATATTACGCCAAATATCATTAAAGCTTGCAAGGATAAAGTAATGTCAAATTTTGATGTTATAAGAGAAACATTATGCCAATTCCAACACTTAAGCATTAAATTCCATGAAATCTATGAGAAAATAGACTATATATGCTACCCAAACTATACCAAAAACTAGGCTCATCACTCCCCCCAACCTAACATATTTCTAGTCCTCCAACAAGGGAAGAGTTGTTCTTCTATCAGGTCAAAGCTCTAAAATTTTCAATTGAGAGCTATCCAACATCAGTGGTTACAATGTGTGAGTCAGGATCCCAATAGAATCCTCCCAGTCTATCAAACATCTTCCATCTCTAGTTTTCTACACTAATGTCACTTTGATAGAATTTGAAATTTGGCATAGGCCACATGAGCATGGGTGTTTGAAAAGTCAAGGGAAGAAAATTTTATCCCTGAGTTCTCCCAATCTAAATGTAATTGTAATCAAAATTTATCAGATTTAATCCTAAATGTACCTATGGTATTCTAAGTATGAAATCTTGCTCTTACTTCTAAGTCCGATTTGAATTCAATATGGCAAAATGTACTAATTGTAGAACATTCATCGATTTCTATGTTCTGCAAGTAAGGGAAAGAAGTCCCTTATATAAGATGAAGATGCACCTCAAGGAGAGACATGTCTCATGAGAGGACGTATCTCCACAAAGTGAAGACACGTCCACTCATGGAACGTGTCCCTTGAGCGAGCGGGTTTCTTAACTAGCAGAGCCATTCAGAGTTAACCAAAACAATATGAATGTTTATGTAACAATCATTTTATATGAAATTTGATTTATTCAAATTTGAATTTTGATCATCTATAGAAATTCAAATATTTAATTTGAAGGATTTATATATTAATATAAGTTTAGGTTAAATATAAATGATGATAATGCATGAATGCAATCATCATTTATATCTGACCGAAGCTATCTTAAATCAACACTCCCTCTTAGCTAGGGAAGATATTCCAAATTAAATAAGAGGAGATATCACCTACACACATGATATCAAGATATGATATGTTTTCATAAGATTGTCAAGTCACATGACATTCTTCATAATCATATCTTCATTATGATATGTGCACTAACATCAAGTCACATGATGTCTACCATAATTCATGGCATATCCACAGATATAAATATCCACCATGATTATCTCTTAAGGATCACAATGATCTTCAGATGATATCAAGTCCCATGATATCCATCAAAGTGTCCAAGAGATACTATCATGACATGTCCACAGATATCAAGTCACATGATATCTATCATGATAGTTTATCATTGTAGAGTCATCACTTTACAATGTCAAATACAAGTGTTCATTATTAGAAAGATCGTCACCTTTCAATAATGTACACAGGGGGAGTAGGCCCATAAAGTCATGGAGTCACACACATGAAAAAAGAGTTTACACATTAAACATCTTTATATATTAGTACAATTTTATAAACAATTTGTATTTCAAACATAAATAACAAATTACATTTCAACCATACCAAGTTTCTTCCTAAAGTGCTCTACCTTGATTCAGGAGAGAGGCTTGGTGAGAATGTCTACAGTTTGATCATTTGTACTAATATAATCCAACGGAATCACTTTCCTTTCCACCATATCTCTTACATAATGATAGGGGATCTCAATGTGCTTAGATCTATCATGAAAGACAAGATTTACAGAGAGTTTGATGCAACTCTGATTATCACAATGAATAATTGTAGGATTCAAGGGCTCACCAAAGAGTCCCATGAGCAATTTACGAAGCCAAACTACTTCTCTTGCTCCCATTGAGGCTGCAATGTATTCATCTTCTATTGAGCTTTGTGCAACTGAAGATTGTTTTCTGCAAATCCAGGAGATCATAGCTGATCCTAAACTAAAGCAACATCCTCATGTGCTTTTCCGATCAGTTACACTTCCAGCCCAATCTGAATCAGAGTACCCATGTAGATCTAGTTGATTATTCTTGTAAATAAGACCATATCCAATAGTACCTTGAAGATATCTCAAAATATGTTTCACAACCATTAAGTGAATTTCCTTTGGCTCACACATGAACTGGCTGAGAACATTCACTGCATAGGAAATATCAGGTCTGGTGTTGACCAAATACATCAATGATCCAATCATCTGTTTGTAAAGGGTTGGATCTGCACACTTGGATTTTGTTGCTGCTTCTTTCAATTTGTGAAGGTTGCTTTCCATAGGTGTAGACATCAATCTACAGTCCAACATTCCAAATCTCTTTAGAATATCAATAGTATACTTCCATTGGTTTAGTATAATGCCCTCTGATTTCTACCATACTTCTAAACCTAGGAAGTAGTGTAGAATGCCCAAGTCTTTCATGTCAAATTCAGAAATTAGATCCTGCTTCCCTTGAGCAATGAGGTGATCTTCTCCTATTATTAGCAGGTCATCAACATATAAAATAATTATTAGCATATCACCTTTAATTACCTTGAAGTAGATATTGGAGTCAACATCATTCTTGGAAAATCCTAATCCCAAGAGATAGCTGTCAATTCTTTCATACCAGACCTTGGGAGCCTATTTAAGTCCATAGAGGGCTTTCTTCAGTCTGCATACATGTGAGTCAGGTTTATGTATCACAAAACCTTCAGGCTGTTCCAAATAGACTTCTTCTTCAATGGTTCCATTGAGAAAGGCAGTTTTCACATCCATTTGATGGATCTTCCAACCTTTAGCTGCTGTAATGGCTAACAGTGCTCTCACTGATGTGTAACGGGCAACAGGTGCAAATGTTTCTTCATAATCAATTCCTTCCTTTTGAGAAAAACCTCTTGCCACAAAACGTGCTTTATGTTTTTCTATACTTCCATCAGCAGCATGCTTGATTTTGAAGACCCATTTGGAAGAGACAACATATTTCTCTTTTGGTCTAGGCACTATATCCCATACATCATTCTTTAGAATAGACTGATATTCCTCTATCATTGCATCCTTCCATGCTTGATGTTGAAAAGCTTCTATAACACTGATAGGTTCTGAGTTTATGATGTTGTTCATTAGAGCAACATAGCTAGAGAAACGTTTGGGTCTTTTACTCCCCCTAAACGTTCCTTTGGGTGCTGCATGATCCTCTACTTCTTTGATCATCTTCCTAGCCCAAAGTGGTCTCTTTTTGCCATTTTCATTTGTATTCTCATTTGAAGTAGAAGGAAGTTCATGTGGCATTTCCTCAGGATGCTCCCTCTGAATCTCAGGAGTAGGTTCCATTTTAGGTACTCTAGGGGAATAGGTTTCAGTCTCACTAGAACTTCTTGCCCTCTTGAATGCAACATCTTCTTCAAAGATGACATCTTTGCTCAATTTGATTTGATTCTGCCCAAGTATGAATATCCTAAAGGCCTTGGAGGTTTCACTATACCCCATAAATATCCCTTTCTTTCCGGAAGGTTCAAGTTTGAATCTCTTCTCCTTGGGAACATGAATATAGATGGGACAACCAAAAATCCTAAAGTGACTAATGTCAGGTTTTATGCCAGTGAAGGCTTCTTCAAGAGTTTTGTTGTCAAGATGAGAGTGAGGACATCTATTTTGGATGTAGACAACAGTCCTAGAGGCTTCTTCCCAGAAAGAGGTTTCAATGTTTTGATCAAGCAACATTGCTTTGGCAGCTTCTACAATGGTTCTATTTTTTCTTTCAGCAACCCCATTTTGCTGAGGGTTGTAGGCCACTATGAACTCCCTCTTAATTCCAGCACTCATGCATAATTCCTTAAAAATTTTAGAGGTGTATTCTTTCCCGTTGTCTGAGCTTAAGGTTTTTATTTTCTTCCTAGAGAAGTTTTTCGTAAGTGCTTTGAACTCTTTGAACCTTTTAAGGATTTCTATTGACTCTTTACACTTAAGGAAATAGATCCAGGTTTTCCTAGAGAAGTCATCTATAAATATGACATAGTATAGAAATCTTGCTTTAGAAGGTACAGACATGGGTCCACATAAGTTAGAGTGAACCAGATCTAACACATTTAGGGTTTTGCTCAAACTAATGGGAAAGGATCCCTTTGTATTCTTTCCTAAGGCACAACCTTTCCAAGTTCCTTCATGAGATGGTTTTAACTTAGGTAAGCCTGTTACAAGTTTTTCCATAGAAGGTAGGGCACAGAAATGAAGGTGTCCTAATATTATATGCCAAATCTCATTTGACTCAAAGGTGTCAAGGGTAAGGGATTGTTTAACTTTAGTGCAAAGTTTGTAAAGGTACCCTTGTCTTACACCTATGGTTTGGGCTTTTTTGATAGTTAAGTTTTTAGGCCATGCTAGAAATTTTCCATCCATAAATGTAACCCTATATCCATTGTCTTCAAGGGCAGAGATGGATATTAGATTCCTCTTTATTCCAAGTAGAAATAAGACTTCAGTGAGTTGAAGGGAGAGACCAAATTTAATTGTGATGGAACAGGTTCCAACCCCTTTTACTTGATGTGAAGAATCATCCCCAATTGTTACTTCTTCATCAGACTCTTCAGTCATAGTGTCTAAGTGTTCTCTAAACCCTGTGATGTGCCTTGAAGAACCACTATCAATCACCCAGTTGTTGATATTGTTAGATACTTGATTAGATAATGCTGAATAGAACACAAAGTTCTCAGATTCATGATCTGAATTTGTCTTTCCTACTTTGGCAAAAGATGCTTGTTACTTTGATCTGTCAGGGCACTTCATTGCATAGTGGCCATATTGATCACATCTAAAGCATTGCACTTGAGAGATGTCTTTCCTTTTAGAAGATCCCTTTCCATTGGAATTTCTCTTTCTTTTAAAAGATCCTTTCTTGTAGGAGTTTTTCTTATTCCTTTTATTAGACGATGTGTTGAGTACATGAAGGTCTTCATCTATGTTTTTATATTTGTTTTCTTATGAGCCTGAGAGTCTTGTTTCTTCTTGAAGGCAGTCAGTTCTTAGCCTGTCAAACTTAGGGAGTTTAGATCTTGCACTTATTCCTTGAACAAATGACTCCCATGAGTTTGGTAGGCCTCCTAGTGCAATTAGAGTTAATTCTTTGCTATCAATCTGATATCCAATTGTGGATAATTGATCCCTTAGTTCAATGATCCTCATGAAGTATGCATTAATGGAATCTCCTTTGTTTATTTGAGCATTGTTGATTTTCCTCTTTAATGCAAGGGTCCTACTGGTGTTGTTGATCTCATAGGTACTCTCAAGAGATTTGAACATATGATATGCAGTTTCATGTTTTTCTAGGATGGGAACTATATGATCCCTAACTGCATCTACTAAGATTTTCATGGCTTTTTCATTATTTTCAATCCATTGAGTTTTCTCAGGTCAACCTTTGGATCTTTTTTATTTTCTCTCACAAGTGAGTCTAATTTATTCTCTTTAAGGATCATCATGATTCTAAATTTTGATGATGTGAAGTTCTCTGCTCCTGCAAGATGATCTTCAAATCTGATCACACTTGTCATTATGAAGAATGTGATGAGAATTCAATTTTTTTTAAAATAAAAAATTTTGTAGAGCAATTTGATATCTAGTTTTGATTTGGATTCACACAACGTGGCTCTGATACCATGTAATTGTAATCAAAATTTATTAGATTTAATCCTAAATGTACCTATGGTATTCTAAGTATGAAATCCTACTCTTACTTCTAAGTCCGATTTGAATTCAATATGGCAAAATGTACTGATTGTAGAACATTCATCGATTTCTATGTTCTACAAGTAAGGGAAAGAAGTCCCTTATATAAGATGAAGATGCACCTCAAGGAGAGACACGTCTCATGAGAGGACGTGTGTCCACAAAGTGAAGACACGTCCACTCATGGGACGTTTCCCTTGAGCGCATGGGTTTCTTAACTAACAAAGCCATTCGGAGTTAACCAAAAACAATATGAATGTTTATGTAACAATCATTTTATATGAAATTCAATTTATTCAAATTCAAATTTTGATCATCTATAGAAATTCAAATATTTAATTTCAAGGATTTATATATTAATAATAGTTTAGGTTAAATATAAATGATGATAATGCATGAATGCAATCATCATTTATATTTGACCGAAGCTATCTTAAATCAACACTAAATATGTCTCTCAATTCTTTTTAATGGTGCGGCATAATTATGGATGGAATGAGGCTCAACTTGTTTTAGCTCATCAGTCAAACTATTCCATCTTTGAGATAAAAACCTCCTCATAGTTTCCTCAATTGCTACTATTTTTACCTCATATTATGTGTAAACTACCATAATCCAAGGCATAATCCTATTACCATAGCTTAGTCTAAGTAGCATTCTATTGCATTCTCTGTAAATATCCTTTAGGTTGCTTGATTCAACTCTAACAGGCAGAGGAATAGTAGACTCCAATTGTTTATAAGCACCATTTTGTTGTCCCCAACTAATCTCATTTTGCACCCATGAGATGAATGCTCTGAATTGAACATCCCCAACATACACCAGTGGGTTCTAATTGTGGTCTTTTGTGACAACATAATTATGTAAATAAAGTTCACATAACAAATTCTTAATTTTAGGTGAGAGAATCCTATAAGCATTGAAAAATTCCATAGGGGCATCAATAGAAGGGTTCAAACTTGAGGCAAGTCTTGACATCTTAAAAGAGAGATACTTCTCTTTTAGGAGCAAAGCATAAACCCTCAGGGGTTCTATACATTCAATAATCTTGGGCACCAAAGCTGCCATATCATCTACCCTTTGCTTTAGGTGGCAATTTTTGTATTTTTCCCCTCAATCTCTTCATCCTTCTTTTGAATTTAATCCAACTTCTATTTTTCCTTTCTCCATTCTTCCTCTAGTTTTTGTATCTCTTTCCATAAATTCAAAATTATTGCTTG